>JALPQI010010732.1:0-39041 GCA_025490895.1 Thaumatotibia leucotreta
AGAACTATGTTCTAAAGAGACTGCCATAGGACCCCTATTTAGCCGTCAATCTTACTTTCTTCTGGAAGTCCTTCATTCGATTTTGGACGACAACATTTGCTATATTTCCTGACACCCTGTTCCACTTTTTTTTTAAGTCGTCGGCTGATGTTGCAGCTCTGGCATTTTTTGAAGCTGCCGCTTCATAAAAGCCAAGTACCTTTCGATTGGGGGTACTTCAGGGCACTTGGAGGGATTCATGTCTTTTTCGACTATATCAACCTTGTTTGTTTTATGCCATTTAAGGGTGGCTTTCGAGTAATAGCATGACGCCAAATCAGGCCAAAACAAAGTAGGCATCCTATGCTTTTTAATGAGAGGCAGCAGTCTTATTTTTTAAATACTCTTCTTGGTATACTTCAGCGTTTAAACTACCTGTGGTGAAAAAAAAAATTGAAACGCATACTACGTTGACAAATTGCTTGCCATACGAGTACCTATTATTTACCAATTTTTTCAACACTGATGGCTGTATCTTGTTTAGAGAGAATTTTTCCAGCGGGCATGGTACAATACTTAGGTCCAGGGGTCGTTTATAAATCTAGTTTGCAGTACATTTCGTCGTCCATGATAATACATTGCTTTTTCTTAGTCAGCACATGATTATACAGTTTACTTGTCCGTTTTCTAACTGATACGACATTTTTTCATCTCTTTTAGGTTGTTTCTGTTTTTTATATGTCTTTAGATTACGTCTCTTTTTAATTTTTTGTATCATAAAAGACGGAGTTTTCGCTTTTTTGGTAGCATTGGACAGAAAGAGTTGGATTTTGTAAAAATATTCGTACTACTTTCTTCTGCAAAGCTGGGTCCCATAGTCCCTGTTTTCTTCCACTCTTGGGCAGATATTCTAAAGTTAAAGTGTGTATTTATCGGTTTGTATATGCCTGCAGAACTGAACTAATACTTTTTAACGAGCTTTCTTATTGTTATGCCCTTAATTTTACACCAGTCGTCCAAAATTATTTTCCGTGTCTCTAAGTTAATCAGATCCATTTCATTGATTATAACGGAATGACATATTGTTTCTGACCTGAAATCATACCCATTAATATGGTTCATAATATACTGAACAGTTTTTGTTATATAAAGTTGAGTTTACGTATTTATAGGGCCCTAAAGTTGTCTACTTACATTTAGATACGGTCCTTAGGTGACATCGGAATTGGACGTCGTTGGAAATGTCGACTCCGAGGATCCCAATACTCCCTGCCATGGTAAGAGCTGTGTCTTGGAACTTTGGAGCCACAGTAAATGGGGTTTTTTTAGCGGTAAACGCGCAAACTTGTGTCTTTGTGGGGTTGAACCTGACTAGGTTATCTCGACCCCATAACGAGACTCTAGATAAAGTGTTCTCGATGTCAGACACAAGTTTTCCGCGACTTTCCAGTACCACAGAGCGAGGGATATTAGCACGGCCTGTGTAAAAAGTATCCCCAGTACTGTCATCCGCATAGCAATGGAGGTCGCCGATAGACAACATGTCATTGATATGCAGAAGGAACAGCGTTGGGGATAGCACAGAGCCTTGCAGGACGCCAGCGTTTATGGCGTATATACGGCCAAATTCAAAAAATATGTTAGAGGTTTTAACTTAGTTACTAGGGCTATATTTTTAATATACTCTTAAAAGAGGTACTACTGATAGCGCAGTGCTGATGGCGCAATACGTCATGGCTAAAATTCATCAAGTGTAAGTGGGTGTTTCTATCATTTCGTGCAAATCATATGTTTGCTGAAATAAAAAATAAACGAACTCCTAAATTCATTTCAAATATTTTTTATATGTTGCGTGAGGTTCATAGGTATACTTAGCATCTAAAATTAATTATATTATTGCAACATAAAATATATAAATAAAATATAAACATGCTAAAAACTCATTACCATCACCGGTCAGAACCTAGATTTACAGATTTGAGAGCAAATTTCATAACTATTACATGTACTACTTTGATTCAACCACTTAATGTAGATGAAGTATTTATAAGGGAATGAAAGTTTAGTGGTTTAACAGTTTTAACACTGAATATTTAAATCCACTGCAGCAAAATCTTTTTGTCAAGAAAATAATTTCATTACCATATATATAGTTTGCAACAACGGAATTGGCCAGTAGGCATTGCAAATGTTATTCTATACGAAGTCCCCTCGGTCCGCGATCCCCACCTCAGTCGGCTAGTAAACAGTGAACAAGACGGACGTGTGCCATTTTTTTATGAAAAAATATATCGTGGCGGAGATTTGGATTTGGTACAGTTTTTTTTCATTACCATTTGCACTGTTTTGATATTAATTTTTAAGTGTTTTATTGAACTGTGAATACTTAAATAATGAATATTCTATTCGAATGCTTAGTGAATGAATGGACCTGCAATTGCATTTATTTTTAAAGAGTTAATCTACAAAAGGTAAGGAAAAGTCATTACCATTCTTGTCATTACCGTAATTTACTGTTAACATACTAAAGAGAATGGTAATGAACTAAAAATTATGGTAATGAATTTCAGTATTAAATTCTTGCCACCATCTTATGTTAATTACCATTCTCGTTTTTTATCATGCACCTGACTGTTGAAAGTAACAAGTAATATTCAAAACTACATTTTCAGAAGGTATATTCCAAATATAACAAGTTATTCATTAAAAGATCTCAAAATTCAAACTTAAACTTTCGACTACGTTATTTCTTTTTTTGACCTATCATTACCAACATCGCATTTTCATTCCCATATTCTATACGTCATTACCATTTTTTTTGGAAAAATCTTTTGTTCATAAATCGGTCAATTTTGCGTACAATTGAAAATGTATTATAGATTAATATTTCGTTTTCGTAAGTCTTACCATTGCCACAACAAAAAAATGAAAATAAAAAATTCTCCCAAATTCTCCCAATTTGCACGAAATGATAGAAACACCCAAGTTATCTTTAC
The DNA here is from genome assembly GCA_025490895.1 of Thaumatotibia leucotreta. Lineage (NCBI taxonomy): Eukaryota > Metazoa > Arthropoda > Insecta > Lepidoptera > Tortricidae > Thaumatotibia > Thaumatotibia leucotreta. Next base: position 2,976 of record JALPQI010010732.1, read on the forward strand.
GACGTCCGGCCAAGCTCGAGCCAATCTGTCTAGCCACGGCGAGTTTATTACCAGGCCAGTTTATCAATCAAACTTGCCTATAATGAATAGCGATTAAGCGCAGGCCATGATATAGACATTAAACTTGAGTTACGGGAGGTTGTAAGTGTTGGATAAGGAAGTTGATAGCAAAGCAGGCAGAAGAATGCAGTCATAACAACTGCTTACTCTGTCAAGCCTCGTTTATTACTCTAACTTGTCTATAATATTGTCTAGGGATTAAGTGTGATATCAGCATGATATTGTGTACCAGAAAGTGGAAAACGCATTGTGATGTCTTCTTCTTAGGCGTAAGCTCTTAGTATAGCTGTCGCTAATGTTGTGATAGCCCTTGCGGTTTAGCGGTATCACGTTGAACGATTCTCCACCAATTTCCTCTATCCAGGGGACCATGACCTCTTAAATGCGCTTCAGTTTAGGTTCGGCTTGTCAGTTTTTGACAGTTATTCCATGAAACTGACAGATTTTGATTTAGTTTAGGTCCTAAACTGAATCGCACTGCATGGTAGTCCCCAGAGCTTTGTGAGTACACTCGTTATAAGGCTTTTAGTGCTTTAATCTGATCCATCCATCGTATTGGCGAACGGCCTCGTGATCTGGAATGACGGCAGTGTAATGTCATATCTCTGGAGTAGTCTCCTAACTTAGCAAGCCGCTTAGGCTTTTTTGATCCTTTCGGTCTTATGCCGCGGCCACGACATTGGTCTAAGGCGACCGGCTTAGCGGAAAACCATACGTGTGAGAGGGAGTACCCACATCGGCATCCCGCTCCAACTCATGGATTCGCCAGCCGCTGGTCGCCTTAGGCCAATGTCGTGGCCGGGCCTTCATGAATGTGTCCATAAGAACGAAAGGGACAAACAATACTTAGCGACTTGTTAATTTAGGAGACGTTTATGAAAAAGGGAGCTAGTTCATAACTATTACTGATGCTATAGGCCAAGGATCATGCTTTGCAGCGTTAGTCGTGGTAGATTACCTTAATATTTATCAAGTAAGTAAAAATTAAAGCATGCCAGTGGATATTAACTCACCAACGAAGTGTAAATTAGATCATTATATTGCAGTCCACATAAAGCTGGTGTATAGGTCGTAAAATAAACCTGTACAATCCCGAACCCGTCAGGTTTTATATCACAGGGCCCAAATATTGTGACTGAATAAAACTACTGTATATGGCATTTGTTATTTGTATTAAGGGGAAGTTATATCAATTAATCAAAATTTAGTTTCTCTTCAACCTAGGATTAATTAGGATAGTTGGGTATTCTCGAATGGTTAGGCTAGGTTAGATTTTGGATACTATGCCTATCCATGAACTGTGAAATACTTAAAGACCTTTATTTTTATATTTCGGAAGCACTTAGGTATATACTCTTTATGATTTTACCAGTCATATGACAAATGTGACCTTTTTACATAAAATATGATATGGTGTCTAGTTAGATTATCTATGAATTTGTAAATCATTATCAACATAATTCCAGCCACAAGACGTCTACTGCTGAACACAGGCCTCCCCTTAGGACCTCCAGAAACCTACACAATTTTTATGTCATACCTAACTAAAATCGAAAGAGATTTAGAATGAATTTGGTACCTCATGATTGTGATGAATAAAATTATAAGTACGAATTTAATTTCTAAGCACCCTTATGGCAAGTGACAAAGTAGGAGGTTTTTACCAAAGCGCTCACATAATTTATGTGATGTGCACACCTATTGCATTCAGGGCTATAAGTTTAGCGAATAATTAGTTTGCTGAAACACATTTCTAGAAAAAAAAGCTTGTCCTCCCCTTAATAGTTCGTATAAGTTGTAGCTTTTAGATATAAGTTAAAACAAAATTAATAGCTCTATAAATCTTGTTTAACTTTATTTGCCTTACCTTTACATTATATTGATATCACTTTGATCTACATTCTACAGGTAAGTGACTTGCATCAACCTTCCGATTTGATAATTAAAATTTTTAGGATTCCGAAACATAATCCTAAATAGCAGGACCTTATGACATGACTACGACTTTGCCTTGCCATACTAGTTTACTGGCTGTGTGATTTACATAAAAATAATATTTTCATACGAATTTAAAACAATCCCGCTAATCTATGCCGCTTCGAAAAGTGACTGACCGATTACGTAAAATAGCTATAATTAATTAACAAATCGATATTATTTGGAGACGTAGGCGACTCATTTAGACCATACACCTCGCCCACGCGACCATTTTATGGCCAATAACTTGATTGGTAAGCTCAATTTCTACGGTTTCCGATCTAGTTATTTTTGTACAAGAATGGAGTGTTAGGTAGGTGGTGGACATCGTTAAGGTGTTTCGAATCTCATACAAAAAAAAATGTGATAGGTATACATTCATGACACACTATTGTTTTTCTTCTCGTATATTTGCATTGGCCGTGTGGTGACTGCAATAAGTACGTATACATTACATTTGTCAGCACCTCAGTTCTTCCCGCGGGTGTCTTAACAGTCGACTAAGGGATTGAAGTGTCACTGACCATTCTTCGATATAAGATTGATGATGGGCAACACCGTCATCATTGTGGATTACTGCGATCGCCAATCCGCTTGACCACAAGCTATAGGTTCTAGAACTAAATTACGCAATAAAAAAGGGACAGATACAGCATGCTGAATGTAAGCCCGCTCTCCGTTAGTTACTTGAAGAGTTATATGTTAAAAAAACTGTTGTAGCGAATTTATACCGTGTAATTAATTAAATAAGTTAATATACGCGACATAATGCGTTACAGTAGTTTTATTTCATAAATAGGTAACTATCGCAAACAAAAAAAGGTAATTGAAGGGTCCACGGAAAGAACATGTCTAGTCAATTCAAATTACAGAAGGAAAAACCACCTTCAGAATAAGGTGTGAATTTGCCCCGATTTTTTTAAGCACTGGACATGTTTGTTTCGTGGACCCTTCAATTGTAAAATTATAATTAATATTCACTAAGATCGTGTAATTATATTTGTATCACCTGAACCGTAATGATGTCTTTGACGTCGACTACATATATTCAAATAACCAAAGATCGATCCGTTCATGTTGACGAGACCTATTTGTTCTAATTGTCAATCAGTTGACAAGATCGTGAATCGTAATGAGATGATGTCATTTGTCGCGCTTGGCTGGGCGTCTGATCGCGCGTACTTAGCGACCTTAATGTGTTCGGAAGTAGGAAAGGTAGATAATACATAAATAATGGGTAAAATTCGGATAATGTAGAATTACATTTAACGCAGTGCCTTAAATCAAAAGTGTTTGGCCAGGGTGTGTTGCCAGTACTACAACTTACGGTACTGAGTCGTACTCACTATGAGCCTGATCAAAAAGCTCAAACTCACTGAACGGGCAATGGAGAGAGCAACGCTGGGAATTTATTTGTTTGATCGAATTAGAAGAGAGAAGAAGACCAGTCACCGACATTGCTTTCAGGATTGCTAGACTTAAGTGGGATTACGCTTCGTACATTGCCGATGGCCGATCAGATGGCCGATGGGGCCAGAAACTGCTAGTTAGACTGGCGACCACGTACCGGAAGACGCAGTGTGGGCAGATCTCCCACAAGAGGTCCAACGACATGGTCAAGGTCACGAGGAAGGCCAAAGTCCAGTGGCGGGAAGCAGCATAGAACCGGTCATTGAAGGAGGCCTATGTCCAGCGGTGGATGTCTTTCGGCTGAAATGATGATGATGAAAATGACATGTAGAGTCTGACTAGTGACTTCTAGCACTAGTCAGCAAGGCGCCCAATTTGCAAGAGCGAAGGGGACAGCCCATAGAAAGTGAATTTCGTGTAAGTTTTTACTGCGCTTTTTCACCACCTGGTAAGAGTAATATGAATACAATTGTCACAAGTCCTAGTCTTCCCGTGGGTGTCGTAAGAGTCGATTCAGGGCTTCAAGTTTCCACGGTTTCGGTTTTATTTTTGTTTTACAGAGTTAAGTTTTGTGTAACAACTTTTGGCACTGAAAAATTACAAAATTACATGACTTTAAACATTTACTCTTGAGTGTATTAAAATCTCACATTTAATAAATAATTTCGAAAGCCCGGCTCCGTCTTGGCTCCATACTTTTTGCGAACTCCTAATTCAGACTCGCTGATTAATTGCATATTAAAGTCTCAACCGAGGTGGTTCCCGCCCGATATGACTTTATTGAATTTCATGCCTCTGATTTATAACTTGTATTGCGAATTTATTATCTGATGCGGCCACGGCGATTAACTTTACAGGATGAGTGGAATAGTTTGGGATTTAATTTGAGGTATGAAAAGATTCAAATAGTAGATTTTTTTTCTCTCTTGATAGTGTCAGATGATACGAAGAAAGCTTATTTAATAAGCTTACTTGAAAAAAAAAACATAGTTTGACTTTGACTTTGACCTCAACACAAGATTTATCAATCTATTTGATCTCTGAGTTATAACTAGACGAGGATAGTTTTCTATAATTGAGACAAGTTCTAGAAAACAAATCCATTCAAACACTTGATAGACGACATGAAATGAAATATTTGTAGTAGGTAAATTTTTCTATGAATAATGGATATTTTTTGTTTTCTAAAAAATACACTAAGGCGAGCTATGTGTGGCGAGGAAGAAGAGACAATGAAACACTTGATGTGCGAATGTCATGCCCTCGCCAGACAAAGGATGAAAGACTTCGGAACTGGTTATCTAGAACCGAAGGAGGTCAAAACGTTACCGCTAGGGTCCATCCTCAAACATATTGAGTTGATAGAACAATCCCTGGGGTAGGCGAAACAGGGGGCAATTACACAAAAGATCCCAATGGGTCGAAGTGTATCCGTAAGGGCCTCGCAAATTAAGATAAGATAAGAAGGGTACTAGGCAAAACGTCCAAACAGGCCAGCTCTATAATTTGTAAAAAGATTTTTACTGTCCAAATTTTTGCTATTTAATATTCCCTTGAACGAATCATCACCATTCTATTACACGGTGTAGGTATTTATTCACAAGATGCGTTTGGTTTTATGTAAAATTAAAATATTTTATGTTTTAAATGATATGGTTGAAAATGAAATATTCAAATATTTCACGGCTCTAATGAGACCCTTCAGAATTATTGACATTACTCTTATATTATAATCATTACATTCATCACATTTGTACTCGTAGGTATTTGTTTGAAAATTATAACATTAACATTTTTGTTTTAAGTATTCTGGATCACTATTCGCCGCGAAACTTATTTTGGCTAAGTGTGTAAATGCATTTTATAATAGCAAGTTTGTAGATAAATTTAACATACATAACATAAAATAGAACCCATATCTAAAACCTTGTTTGTTCGTTAAAAATATAAGAAACAGAAGTTCAAAAATTAAATTTGTTCCGCTGTCAGATCACCCTGTTGTTTTTGCCCTTTGTTGGTGCTTGTAGTGAAATAATTACAAAGTTCAAGGAGACGGGTAATTTTGGCGAGCACAATTAATGTAGCTACCTTGACAAATGAGGATTAATTGAGAACGCCCTGGGCTTTAATACGTATCACTTAGGGTGGATGTATACTAGTTTCGTTAACCCCCAAATAATAGACATGTCGAGATGAGACCCAATTGTCGTCTTCTGTCAACTTTTTTTTATGACATTATGGTTGCAAATGTCGATTGTTTGGGCTGTCTTGGGCTTTGGCTCTTCTATGGGTTGTCTATATCCAGGGCCGGATTTAGGGGGGGGGGGGGGCAACCGGGGCTTCCACGAAAGAGGAAGATAATGAGAATGGAGAGACAATTTTCCGACCAACCAGCCGATTTTTCAACCGAGCGGTTTTGTGTATGTGCGGTGGAGTTTTTTCTTTAGTACTTATATGACATCAATATTTATAATTGATATAGTATTAATTAGTGTGACTACTGAGGAAAACATAAAAGTACAAAGCAAAATACTTATTTAGTTAATAAATAATTTGATTTGTATTTACACAATTACTTCAAAAATGATGACGTCAAATTTTTATGCAATCGACTTCTATGATATACATGTATAGTTGTAGCCAGACACGACCATGGTAGGACGGCATGCATAAAAAAACCGGAGGACTCTGGAAGAAAAACATTGCATCAAAAACAAAGTGGAAAACTGTACAGGTTGTAATAAAAATAATGGTGACACATTTTAGGGTCCATTTAGTATCGTTAAGAAAGAGTATAGGGCCGGTCGCTGAAACACACCAACCCTCCATAGAAAACAGTTTGTTTTTTCTCGAAAACAATTTTTCGTTCTTTTTCCTAATCAGAATATGATAATGAATCCATGGGCTATTAGACCGATGGCAAATTAATGAGAGCTCACAATATTTAAATATTTATCAAACGGGTTACTCACGTAATTTAAGTCGATAATTGCTTGACATGTTTCGGTCCATTTTAGAGGATCCTCATCATGGAGTACCCGCGACCAAAGCCCGACGTGCCTCACGTTTGATAAATATTTAAATATGTTTGAGTCTCACGTTGAACACAACCAACATTGGGCGTAACGTCACATTAATAAACGTGGATGTGGATGATTAGTTGGAAATTTCTAAGAATTAACTTTTGACAGTTATAGATTAAACCTTATTAATATGAGGGTAAGGCTAACCGTTTTTCCGATAGTCTTAACGTCATATATATAAGGCTCATTTCTAAAGTGTCATAAGTTAATTCTTAGAAATTTCCAACTATAGTACGCAATTATTTCTCATTTGGGTTTAAAATGACGGTATTCCCCAAACGAAAGCAGCAGTAGCCGTACCATTGCAAGTATCGGTAACGTTAGGCTTTACTCGATACGTAAAGCAGACGGCGCCATCGCGCTCACTCACGCGCGTTATGTGAGTGCGAGCGCGAAAGAATACATACATTACATATCGAGTTATACCTAACGTATCCTTTACTGGAAAGTCAACTCATGGTACGGCTTCTGTTCTGACGCGAGCAGAACAGTATTTCCCTGTAAAGACTTTGATTGCACACCTCACCGTCGTGGAAATTTTTGATTGACAAGTGATGCACAGCACAATATTATAACTGATTATTTATATCAATTATTTGAACTAAAAATTTATGTGAAAAATTTATTTATGTGGCTTAAGGTTTTGAATTGATGATATGAGCAAGATGTCTTCTTAAAATGCGTGACTGTGAAATAATGCAATTTTTTAGGTTTGTTTTCATTTTTTGTTTTCTACTGCACGGAAAAGGTACACTGTTTCATACGTGTTACTATCATAAACGCAACAAATTACTGATATAAACCAACGCACTATCGGTTATTGTTTAGATATGCCTGAAACTTGGAATTTCATACGTCCATGAACTAAGGGAACTGCTTACTATCGTCTACGTTAGTGTATGCCATAGTGGTATAAAAACTTTTTTGGGCAGCGAATGTCTTGCTGCAAATAAATAGTAGATTGTGTCACAAGGGATTAAAATGGTATATTTCCGGCGTGGGCGTATATTGAATCCTGAATGGAGCGACGGATTCCACAATTGAATCCCAACCGTAGGGAGGGATTCTAAAGTGGAATCCTGAGCGTAATGAAGGATTCAAGCGTTAACGCCCAAGACGAAATAATGTTGATACCGTGTGACACATAGGTACTGCTTTTCACACCACCTATGAGAAAAATAAAAGATGTATCACATATTTAATATTTATGCAAATAATCGATTCTGAAGAAATTTTTATCAATTATGAACGTACTGTTTATTTTTATATTCCATTGTAATTTTGTAGGCTGGCAATAGAAAGTTCTTGAACAGAAAAGTGCCACTTTGATCCCTCCTAGCAGGGAAGAAAAGACCCGTATTCGAATAGGTGGTGTGAAAACATAATTTTAACTACACACCAATTAAGAATATTATGATATTTGGACGTAGTTATACAATAACGTTCCAACCCACATGAGTTTGTCATTAAAATCTAAACTTTCTGTCAACTGCCAAAGTCATCAATTTTTATGCCAAACTCATGTGGGTTGGAACGTTATTGTGTAACTACGTCCATTTTATGTATGACATTATTATTGCAATAGCGGTAAGTTAAGAGTTCTTGTACAGCAGTCATATGCCTTAGCTTACTGTCAATTATAGGCCTTTTTAATCAATGTATACGCACCGTTGAATCAGTCGCAAATAGACGTCACCTTTGTTCTCCATCTGAAGCGAATTGGCGTTTGAAATAGCTTTATAGCACTTCCCAGTTATAAATCTCTAAAGTATTATTATAGTTTTGCACTATCCATTTAGTTAAATAGCACTAACATGTTAGATAAGCCATTACAAATATTACAACTCTTCCCGATGAGTACGTGGGCTTTTAATTTTATATTTCGTTTAGAATATCGATATTGAAGGAATATCTAGGTATTCCTTTCACTTGAGGAAGAGAAAGAGATGAACCTTAGGCAGTAATCTTGATTACCTCTACATATACAGTACCGGCCAATAATATATCACATTCAGATTTCTTTCAGTAGAACTTTTATTTATATTTGTTAGTGGTTTCTACACTTTCCACCTTGCGAATATAGCTAGTATATGCATAGGCCTTTGTGCTAGCGATGAAAAAACTAGACATCATGTAGTCGTTTTGTCATGAAGATTTTTTATGTAAAGCATGTATTTACAAGTAGTAGTAAAAATCTTATTTTTTTACTATTTCTTTTTAGCAATTATGCAGTGTCTCCCATTGTTATTCACAATAGGTACTTAATTGGAATATTCATCATTAATTTCTGCATAAAGACCAAAATAATATGCTATCTGACATGCGAACATGTGCCGCTTACTCTATACACGCTCATACAAAAAGTCACGAATATGATATATTATTGGTCGGTACTGTAACTTGTAACTTATGCTCCACATATACAAGGTGCCCAAGAGGAAAGGGAAAAATTTAAACATCATATTCATGAGGCTAAAAGAAGCTACAAATGTTACATGAGTTTTGATCAAATCAGCGAAAATAATTTTTTGTTTTTTTTTGGTATTTTGAACGCATAAATGAATTTTCCGTTGCAAGTGCAAACGGTCGCAGAGTTATTGTTATACTAAAACCGCTTTCTTACTGGTATTACCTTTATTCATTATTAGTAGGTAAGTTAAGCACACTTTCTCCCGTCAACCTTTGTAAAGGTACAGTTGTGTGTGATAATATGTACACATCTTGGAACGTATGTCTGACGAACAAGGATGAAAATCGTTTACATATTTTGAGATGGTATCAAAATCATTTCGTGGCATACAGTTTCACAAATATTGAGTTTAATGTTTGCTTTAACCCTTTAACTGGCAATCTCATAAAATCTTGAACTTCAAGCCTTACCGTCGTTTTGTAGGTGCAATTATGTACAAAAAATATCAAAAATATACCCCATAATATATAATAACTAATGGTAATAATTAGAAATCCCTAACATGCAAAAGTAGAAATCTAGTAGCAAAATCAGCCAGGATAGCCTATTCCGTACAGGCCAACATGCCATGCAGGGTCGCAGATTTTAAAGGTCCGACATACACGGGGATGGGATAGCTGTGAGAATTTACCGATGCAATTGAATACCTATATCACGGAACAATCTTGCACAAACGACCTGTTGTGGAAGAGATAGAGGTACCTATAATGAAGTTTACATTTTCTCCCTGAATGCTTACTTTTGTAGGAGCGTCTCCCGTTGGCCGTGTGGTGACGGCAGTAAGAATACATTTATCACTACCCCAACTCCTCCTGCTGGTGTCGTAAGAGTCGAGGAAGGGATTGAAGTGTTACTGACCAATCTTTGATAAAAAATCGATGATGGGCAGCAGCGTCATCATAGTGGACACATTATTGCGCCAAACCGCTTGCCCCGCGTGGTGATTATGGGTACATATTTACCTCCTAATGCGTCTATACGCATAGTTAATAGGAGAGGCCTATGTCTAGCAGTAGACTAACATAGGCTGATGATGTGTATGCCGCAATAAAAACAGCTCATTGTGATAAGGTGCAGTATTGTACGTATAATCCGCTTGTAACTTTTACTAATATGAAATCGTAAAAGTTTGAATTTAAAGTGAATAAGTCTATAAAATCATAGATTAAGCAATAAGCATACATGTATAAATATAGTACCTACATAGACTAAAGTAGGTGTTAAAAGCTCACTATGACTTCATGACTCCGTCAAAATTACTCTTTTACTCTCTTACTTAAGACAAAATTCATACCTGGCAGACTTAAAATACATGCGTTCCCAAAATTTGTAAGGTAGCAGTGATCAAAAATTTCTGATAAAAAATGATAATTAAGTCTCCTTACCTGATAAGAAACCGCGACCGTATATAACATGGATGTCTAACGCCAGCTCAAAAATGCCCCCAAAATCAATTGTTCAATTGTGCCAAGATGGGCAGGCAGGGCATAGCGCTTTTCATAACACCACGCATATTTCGGCGCAACATCTTTGACAAATGTTTATAGAATATAGCCAATCAAAAGTTTGATGGACCAATCACAACTATTTTTTAATGGCGGTTTAAGTTTTTATAGGCTGAGATTGAAATTCATTGCCGGGGTGCATTAAAGAGGGGGTGACATTTGCCAACTAAAATTCAAGACAGTTATTGAAAGGCATTTCACTATGGCGTGCGGCTTCTATGTTTTATTTGTTCGTAGATTTTTCCTAACTTTCAGCAGCGTTGTTGATGTAGGTATGATGATATATTTACCTAACTTTTCGCGTTTTTTCTTCATCATTCTGTAATTCTAGCTTATTATTCTACACACATGATAATAAAAACATATGTTCTTTGAAGGAAAAACTAGCTTTCCTATTAGAGCTTAAAAGCTTAAGATACCCTTGGTCTTTGTCTAGACAAATCAATCGTGCCAGTATGATGTTGCAATATTGTTAATACAGTCCACGTTCATTTTTACCTAATCCATTTAAAAGCGGATTGCACTTTTTAAGTTTCTACCTATATACAGCCTATTAGCCTATCCGTATCCGTAGCCTATTCTTACTTGGTAAATAATTTTCTAACCTCAAAATAAAGTATTTTGGTCTTTAAATGCCATATTTGCCTATACCAAGAGACCTCAGTACGTGTTTTAGTCAAAAGATATTTTTTCCCATGGATTGTTTGATTTGCAGTCAAGATAATTGAATTTTAATTAGAGGTAAGAAAGTTGTTTACTAGATAAGACATCTAAAGACGAAGGGGCTTTAATTTGAGGACTCAACTCACCACCAGGAGTCAGTGATGGGCGCAAGCAGTATCAAGCAAGCGGCGATGACTACAGGCCGCATCTCTGGGACATCACTACATCGCGAACATTCTGGAACAGGTCTTTCAGGTTTACATTAGAAACTTTTCGAAAACACCGAAAATTCGCAGCGTAGCGCGTTCCCTTTCGGGCGGAGGTCGCGACGCCCACTGACGGTTCACCTGCGTGCGCGCGGGGTTGCGCACACGAGCGATTTTCGCGCTATTTTGGTTGAGATTTGGCGGATTAGCCTCCTTGATTAGAAAAAAGCTCAAACGTGTGAATTAACCGCTTAAACCAAATGCCATCATGTTTGTGCTACCTAAGTATGGTCTTTTAAAGGAGACCTAGCAATTTTTTATAGATATGCTTTCATGTAAAATAGCTAGCCTTTCATTTTATAAAATTAGAAAATAATTGGTGGATGACGGTGGTCCGCATTTGTAAACCATCATAAACGTCTGTTTGTATCTTTACAAAGACGGGTGAGCAATATTTACTACCAGGTAGTGTAAAACATAGCCCGCAGTGGATGTGTTAACTTTACAATTTCTCGTATATTGCAGCAATAAATCAGTTTTTTTACCCTAATGTGTTAAATTTACGCTACCCACCAAACCCGACCCAATATCTCAATCTTGGCCAATATACGTAATGTAATAAAATATATATGTTTATAATTGAGAGCATTTTATTGATATGTTATTTTACTGATTTTTATAGATATGTTTTAGAGTTGATTTCATTGCATGTTAAACTATAGTTACAGAGTACGTTCGTAATGAGGAAGAGTAGGCGTGGGACAGTTTTGATTACTGCGTAACCGGTATGCTGGAACAAGCTTTTACCGCGATGCATATGATTTGTTTTCCGTGAGATAAAAGTAGACATTAAATTAATGACTTAAAAGTTGATCAAAGTTTGAGAGACAACGACGATTAACTACTTATGTATGTAAGATAAAGTAAAAAATATACCTACTGTATTAACAATTTTCTTTTTCAATATGCTTATTTTCAAAACTCCAATTTATGTTCATAGATTAAATCTAACTAATCTATTTAACCTAACCTCTTTCTCAGATTGGACCTTGTGGCATTGTACCGAGGATGCTGGCGGCATTTCTTCGCTGTGTCGCAATACTGATGCGTTGACGTGCGAGTAAAGTAAAGTTTCTACGCCAAACGGTACAAAATGAATTAACTTAATTTGTATAATTTACTTTTTTCTTATATTCACACAGTACGGTTACTACGGGCGAAACATCACGTGCGAAACGTCAGCTTAAATATTAAATGTAAGTGTACGCGATTAAGCATATTACAACATTCAAATTTATGAATAAATATATTCCTACCATCGTACAGTTGTTAAATAGCCTATCTTAGTTATACTGCTATCCATAGCCTAAGAACAATGCTTAATAATTATTTATTACTGAAACATGCATATTAAGTACACCAGTTTATTGTTTACCGGAGTCTTAGTTCCCGTCATTAATATTCTTTAACATCAATCGGTAAAATTTTAACCGTTATAAGGAATCTGATTGGGTTTGTAACAATTGAAATTCTAAAAATTCCACAAAGCAAAAATAGCTGATACAAAATGTCTGCGATGATTTACATTGACGTTTAGATAGGCGACTACAAGTACTCTTGCGAATTATTTATAATTTTAAAATAATAAATCAGCCGCACAGTGTGTGCCAAAATCGCAAAACTAGGGATTTCCTCGCACAGCGTATCAGCATTGCGATACAGCGAAAAAACCCATGTGGCCAGGATCCTCAGTACAATACCACAAGGGCCAATTTCTGATATAGGGTAGGTTAGAGAGATTTAATTAAGTTACATCAATTGAACAAATTTGTAAATAAATATTAAACTTTTGGACGCCAAGGACTAAGCACTATATTACTATCGGCACCGCAGTCACGCCAAAGACCGATATCTAGGTATATAAGTCTTGGTCCACAGAGACCTACACGCATAATGACTCAATTTCAGTTTTGACATTTTGTTGAAGTGGCGTCCGAGTGAAGCTTTTGTATTTTCACGTAGCGGCGAAAAGGTTAAGTAAAAACAAATACATAAAGTGCAGTCAAATTAGCTGTAGATATTTTAAGGTATGATAATAAAATGTAATTAATATCAAAACAATTAACTATAAATTAAAATTTAAAGAAAAATCTTTTTACTTTTCTGTTTTTATTTTCCGTAAAAAAATATAAATTGTTATTTTGTGTAATAATAATTACCATGTGCATTTACTTACAAGAAGACCAACAGGATCTGTCAAGTCATATCATCCATGTCAACAATAATCTATCTTAAATGTAATTGTAAATAAATTCGGCGGGAATACTGTTAAGTCACAGAAAAGCCATCTTGTGCCATTTTAAATATCGACAAAAAAATCGTTCGATCGTTTGCGTAGCGGTAAGGTATTCAAATGACAAATTAATTTGCAAACGACACAATCGGCGGAAAAATAATATAACATGGACCATTGACTATCTAGTATTTAATTTAATCGACGTGAAGTGGCCAGATATAGTTAAGTGGTAAGTAAAAGAGGTACTAGAAACTGTTTAATGAGTTTTCATTTAATAATCACATATATTTTCCATCTTTTTACATGTAAAACTTCTTATCCAGTATTCTCAAAAAAAAATTAAACCTATAATATTTCATACTTAAATACACTCCAGATACCGAGTGTTATCAGCTGTAAAAATATCTGGAACCAATTTCATTGGACCTTATACATATGTATACCTACTGTTCGAGAACCACCTGAATTATATGAGAGTAGTTTTATTCCGTAAAAATATTCACAGGTGACTACTCACTTGTGAATCTTCTGTTTGGAATACGTCGAAGCATATATTATATTATCAAATATTGTTACTATGCTAACAGCCAGCCAACGCATTACTAGACACAGAACATGTAGTTTACATAGGTTCTAATATGTACCTACGTATGATTTTATTTCATTTTTTCTACTCATTAGCAGAAAAAAGTGTCCCGAAAATTCCATACATTTTTGTCTTTCATTGAGTTGCGATCGAAGAAGGTGTATGAAAAATAGTAACTCAATGAAAATTTTTTTGGGATACTTTTTTAATTCTATCAGGATCGAAAAAGCCCGTGATTCTGAGTAGAAAAAATGCAAAAAGTCAAATTTAATTTTTTTTTTAAAAACGACAAAAAAAAAATTTGCCCGTATATTAAATCTGTTTTAAAATTGTAGGTTACAACGGTTTCCCTTAAGACGGGTAGATCTAGTGTCAGACTACTTTACAATCGTGAAAGGGCAGGATCACGAAATGAGAGAAGCAGTGTAACCTTCTGTTTTAGATTTATTTGCGGGATTGGCGAAATGTTAGCGCTTGAATCGGATAAGTAACATAACGGAATTCGAACAAAAATCTGATTACTTCATTTACATGCTTTATTTTGTGCAAAATAATGTCGATGTATTATTCTCTCCATTGGATAAACGTTAATAAGTCGACTTTCTCGTCGCACTTTTTAAATATCATAGGGACTTCTCGACTTCCATATCTACCTACATGGATGGATTTGATACAGAACACAAGCAAGCTGTTCAAAATGGTATGTAAGAAGATAAAAATGTAGCTAAAGAAGAATACGAGTAGGCTCATCTTATAACTGAATATTTGGAACACATTTTCAATATTTAATATAATTTCATAGGAAAGCGATTTTTTTACCGATATGTAGGTAAAAATTTAATGACTGATTATCAGTGATCGGAATAGGTAGTGCCATTTCGGGTGAATGACCTTAAACATTGAGCATAACATGGATAAGACTTGGGATTTCCGGGCTCGTTTTTTTTTTCATGATAACTATTAGTGACCTAAATTAAGAAGATTAAAAAAAGAATGTTGTCATTATAAATACATATTTTATTTATTCAGCAATACTTTTAAACCTACGAACAAATAAATGGAATCCGCACACCACACTAAATTGCCTTTCAAAAACGGTCTTGATTTTTAGTTGACAAGTGTCACCCCCTCTTTAATGCATCACCACAGTAATTAATTTCAATATCAACCTATAAAAACTTAAACTGCCTTTTAATATAATTGTGATTGGTCCGTCAAAGTGTTGATTGGCTGGGTGATTCTTAAATAAAGGTCAGCAAAAGAAAATAAAAAAGTTTTTTTTCTTTACTGTTTTTCGCAATGTACATCGGAAGTATATATACCAAAAGCATATTTTTGATGAATGTGGACAAGCTTAATACCATTGGAAAAGGCAAAAAAAAATGCATGTAAACACGGTTGTGACAATGTATGACACGGACGTGACATTTTTGCATTAAATGTTAAAATTGATGTTATTAAATTCGTAATATCATAATTTATTATGATTAAGCAATAAATTATACCAAAAGCATATTCTTGATGAATCTGGATAAGCTTAATACCATTGGAAAAGGCAAAAAAAAAACAATGTAAACACGGTTGTGACAATGTATGATACAGACGTGACTTTTTGCAATAAATGTTAAAATTGATGTTAATACGTAATATCATAATTTATTATGACTAAGCAATAAAATAAAGTAACGAAATGGTTTCATTAACAGTATTTATTTGTGTTTTTCTTCAAGACAGTAAATAATTATATCGATATCCCTTTTACAAGGGTCGTCTTAAAAGTTTCTGGCCTGACAATGGAGAATAACTTTTTTAAAAAACCTCCTTGGTACTACAACCTTACTTTTTTCTGATGTTAAATGTCAAAATTGGCGCCATTTTATCGGTAAGTCTTTCTATAATTGCTAATTTCCTGAAACAATACCTACAACATTTCTAATATGCCAGATACAAATCTTGGCTCGGTGGACAGAGATTTTCAAGAACGAAGGGGTAATTGGGGTCTATTTTGAAAAGCAAGACGGCAACTACTACTTGGCCTTGTTAACATCATGGGAGCATTGTAGGGATAATTGTATAGCCTTACAAGAGTAACAAGGAGACTATGTTGAAAAGTAAATAAAAAATATAACACAAAACGACTTGTTTCTATGTCAGGTCAGAAACTTTTCAAATCCATGGGAACATGGACAAAATAAAAATAGTGTAGGTATATTAAATATTTTAAATCATCTATAATAACAGTATAAATCCGTAGATTATCAAAATGAAACGAAAATGTCACGACCACGTGTTATATATGTCACAACCACGTACTCAATAAGTCCATGGCCGTGACGTTTTTTTCATATCGTGGTTGTGACAATTTGAGACGTGTTCGATATAACCTAAAAGCTAGCCATGATCTCACAAATCTTAATTAATTATCACGAACTACACTGGGTGAGGTACATGTTATGTTTCAAACAATAGCGTGACATTGTTACTTACGTTTAAAAGCCAAACACGGCGTTGACGTGTTAAGGTTGTCCCTTTTTATAAATAAATACGGAGAAATTTTTCTTGAGACACACACAACGTTCAGTTATTTGCAAATTTGATAACAACACAATGTTGCTGTTCTAAAAAAACATAAAAAGGGTTGCAAATATCAAAGACACTTTTTTACAGAGATCCGAATATTTATAGTAACGTACACGGTCGTGACACGAAAACTACTCACACATTTTATTCTGATGTAAATCATAAATAGTAATGGTTATTAAGATTTCTATAGTATTATCTTATAAATCAAACATTAACCTTGCATAAATGCTGTAATATTTTGCGTGAGAATTTGACAATTCACCAGAAAAAAATATTATATTTTCGAATTCGGCAATCTCACACAACACGGTCCGTGACATTTTGGGGTTAGTAATTTTTTTTTATAGCTGGCTAATAACTTTATGGCAAAAATGATGCTCTGACATGATATTAGTGGTTATTTACTACGTGAATTAATACACACTCTATATAATTTCCCTCAAAATATATTCGATTCTTACATATCACAGAAAAAAATGTAAGAATAAGAATCACCCGGCTATATTCTATAAACATTTGTCAATGATTTTGCACCGAAATATGCGCGGTGTTAAGAAAAGCGCTATGTACTGCCCATCTTTGCACAATTGAACAATTGTGTTTGGGGGCATTTTTGAGCTGGCGTTGGACGTCCATGTTATATATGGTCGCAGTTTTAAACCAAACATCAACATACAGCACCGGCGAATAATATAACACATTCGCGACTTTTTTTTTATGAACGTGCATAGAGTATGCGGCACATGTTTGGGTTCGAATCCGGTGACAACCAGAGTCTTTCGCAGTTGATTTTTTCTATGGTAAGCACATCTGTTACGACATTGTGGGACACGTTTGCATGGAGATAGCATATTATTTTGGTACTTTTGCAGGAATTAACGATAAATATTGCAATGAAGTACCTACTCGTATTGTTAATAAAAATGGGAGATACAGCATATTGATAAAAAGTTGCAGTAAAACAAAAAAGAATTTTACTACTAAATCCATGCTTTACACAAAAAATCTTCATGAAAAAACGACAACATGATGCCAAGTTTTTCCATCGCTGGCACAAATATCTATAGTAAACAAATACTAATAGCCTATACTAGCTATATTTGTAGGGTGGAAAGTGAGGAAACCACTTACAATTATAAACAAAAGTTCTACTGAAAAAAATCTGAATTCGATATATTATTGGCCGGTAATGTATATGTATTACATCAACATTATTTAAATATTGTTATTTTAATTACAATACAACTAATTACATACAAAAAACAGAGGTAAACAATTACAAGTCTTAAAGTCAAAAAGTGAATATTTGCAATCAACCTGTACAGATTATATTTTAGATCGTTTATTCCTTGCTTTCTTTAAAATTACACAAACAATTTTTTTTATTAATTCTCAACTGTCAATCTATTTCTTTTGGTGACAAAACGTAGACTTAGAACTTTCATGCAAAATCCCGGGGTTAAAAGGTATATCCATACTAAGCTCACGCACCGAGTTCCCGTGAAATGGCACCTATTCCGATCACTGCTGATTATTTATGATTAACTTACCGACATCTTTTTTGATCTAATTAGTTACTTACTGGCTTATTTTATTCGATTACGGGCATAATATGGAAATAGAGGACGGGAAACGAAGGCTTACAGGCGAAGTAGATATATTTGGCCCAAGGAACTGAGATTAGATAGAGATACGCGGCCTGGAACCTTATTTCTCGCCGAGATTTGTATAGTGCTTTTCTCAATGAAATATAAAATCGGAAGTCATTTTCACAGTATACGCAAACATATAAGTCAAAGAACGAAACGAATCTAAAAAAAAACTTATACGTAATTTTTTTTTAACTATTTGAGGTAATATTTTACCCGGTGACATTGACATTCTTTTTTTTTAACGGTGAAATGCCAAGATATACTCGTACTGTCACTTTACAAGTTACTTCCGGCATTTTACTTCTTAAAGCACCTGCTTTAAGAAGTAAAAAGCCTTCTTCCGGTACTTTGTAGTCCTAGGACTGCTAAGTAGTTATGAAATGTCTTTACATATCAAGTTCAATCATCCAACCAGCGACATGGTTCTGACGGAAGATCAGCGCTGTGGACTCTCGAGTCTACAGCACGTATGCTGAGTCAGCGCCAATTCTATACCACGACACATGAAGTACCAGCTTTAATTTGACGTACTTAATGCGAACATTTCATTGCAGGTATGAGAAAATATATAAGGTTGATATTCTTTCTACAAGGTAGAATAAATATAGGTTTAAGAAAATATAAAAATACTTTTTTGCCCTTTTTCCTAAATTATCTATGTTGTGTCCTCACAGACCCCCAGGCTTTTACCTTAACTAAATAACACAAAGATACAAACCTCAAAGCAAAATTGTCACAAGCTTATAAAATGAATATCGTGTCGCATTCACTACAAAAGCTATCTTAATACTAATATAGACTGAATCTAAAATAAGGACAGCATTCATGCATTTGTGATACAAAGAACGTAGAACAGACATTGTCTGAATTCGTACCAAAGGGTCGTATTCAGAAACGAAAATCCAATACATATTGATATCATTTTGATGCGCTGGCACATTGGACTGTGCTACAGTGCGTGCGTCCGTCATCAATACGTTTTCGATACAGTTTCGACACGTCAAATGCAGGAGAATAAGGGCCGAGTGATAGACAGTGAGTGAGCGAGCTATTATTGGCCGAGTGCGCAGAATCTGTTAAACAAACATTGCTACGTGAAAACACCTGGTGCTGGGAAATGACAACAAAGCTTTGAGCCTTTTTTAAGATGCAGGCTTCTAAAAATAGAGATGTGAAAATAGGTTAGGTTCTGATTAAAAATTGTAAACAAATTGCTTATTTCATGAAGACATCTGTATGAAGTGTCAATGTAGGTTCAATATTTCGGTGTAATGTTTGATGATTGTTGACATAAATCTAATTGATTGTAAAATTTTAGTGTAAGGCCTGAGTAGACGCTCAATCGAGGCGTGATACATAGCGTTTATGTGTTTTAAGCAAACGCAAACCAGTGGCTTTATTTACTGCAGACCGTTCGAATCCCTTGGCCGCTCGAAGACCCGCTGCAAGCTCCACCGGTCGCGCCGCTCGACGCTCGCCACTTGGACCACACACTTTGTCACGAATGATTTGGCATTATGTCGAACTTCAAAGCACAACCCATTGTACTGGCTATAGAACACACATAAGGAGGCAAAGTCTCTCCTTAAACTTAAGGCTTCAATACCGCCTGTGAGTTTGGGATCGTCGACAATACGGACAGTGCGTCTCTGGACCGAGTCAAAGGATCCAAGCTGGTATCCAGGTGCTCCTGCCCAAAGGAGACAGCAGTACTCCATATGGGATCTGATTTGCGACTTATACAACAGTAGTCTTTACCCCGGAGTAAAGTATACCCTTTATTGAGCACACCGAGCTTTTTGGACGCCAGCGAAGCTGTCCCCTTTAGATGACATCGGAATTGGACGCTGGAAATTTATATTATTAAAAGTTTAGTGTCAATAATAAGACAGCTTACTATACACCTAAATATGAATAGCCTACCTGTATACCTAAAACATCCAATATGTAAAAATCCTCACTCGATTCCCAATCAGTATACAAGTATTTAAGAGCACAAATTACAGTCAAGTCAGTTCTCACATTTTATTATACTATTAAAGTCAATAAAATGCTCTCAATTATAAACATATGTATTTTATTACATTACGTATACTGGCCAAGATTGAGATATTGGGTCGAGTTTGGTGGGTAGCGTAAATTTAACACATTAGGGTAAAAAAACTGATTTATTGCCGCAATATACGAGAAATTGTAAAGTTAACACATCTACTGCGAGCTATGTTTTACACTACCTGTGGCCTATACCACAAAACTTTACAAGCGTACAATTCTACAAAATTGTCAACTTTTTGTATGGGAATTTATACAATTTTGTCAACTTTTTGTATGGGAATTTATACAATTTTGTCGAATTGTACGCTTGTAAAGTTTTGTGGTATAGGCCACTGGTAGTAAATATTGCTCACCCGTCTTTGTAAAGATACAAACAGACGTTTATGATGGTTTACAAATGCGGACCACCGTCATCCATCAATTATTTTCTTATTTTATAAAATGAAAGGCTAGCTATTTTACATGAAAACATATCTATAAAAAAATGCTAGGATTCCTTTAAAAGACCATACTTAGGTAACACAAACATGATGGCATTAAATTTTGCTTTAATTGAAGGCGTTTAATTATAGGTACTTTTTTGCAATCGGAAAAATAGTTGTTGTAACTTACTCTGAAGAATACCTTTGATGCTGATAGTACCCATGCCGGGTCGAGTACTGGTACGTACTTCTACCATACTGATCTAATTAATATCAGCCAGGAAAATCTTTAGCGTCACTTATCCCTTGTGGAAATTTCATTCATTTCGTATGATGTAATGACTTTTGTTATTTTATATGTGATGTACCTGGAGTACAAATCGATTTTTGGTAAATGTCCAATTTCAATTATCCAATTCGTCATTTCACTTTCTTTATTCTGTGACATGGTATTTATCTGATTTCATTTTACATTGTCACTGAAAAGTTAAAAAACTGTTTGCAGTGATACTTTTTTTTTCTAAAACGCAAAAACCTATCCTTTTATTCAACTGTGGCTTAGATTTTAATATCTGCAACTCCGCAATTACCAGCCATTACTAAATTCCCAGTGTTTATCTGAACAATCTTTTCAAAGAATCAGAACATAAGCAGAGCATTCCGCTACATCAAAAGACCACGGAATTGTTTGACAAGGTATCTACAAACATAGTTTTCACATTGTTCGACGTTTTTCATTGCATTTGCCTTTGATTCGTGTTCATTTGTTTTTTCTCACCTCGCGGCTGATATTGTTTCGGCAAAATTTTAGTAGATGTCTATTGTCTGGTATGTTGCTAGGCACATAACTATGACCATAAGAACCTCTTTTTAGAGGTTTAGATTAGAGGCCACTCATAAGATTTGACAGTTTGGAGACTAGTATTATAATAATATATCGTTCGAGGAACTGATTCTAGGTACCTACTGTACCTAGCTAGCCATTTGTCACGAAACGAGAATGAAAGCAGAGACACATTATAAGTGATTTAATGGCAATAAAGAGGCACAAAATAAAATCATTCAATGTTTGGACGTCGGGGGGTTGAAGCGCTCAAATAATACATACTGTACACTGCCAGAATGCAAATAAACACATAAATCACACAACACTAGATGTGCTCGCGCTAAAACGATTCCTCTGTCGCGGAGAAGAGGGAACACTTAAGCTATTTGCTAACAGTATACATACTTATTGGTAGTTAGGTCAAAAGCGCTCACGGGTCGCTTGCGAAAAAATTTTACATAAAACAAAAATCACGCGTCAATTGTGTCACGAAAGTTAGTGATACAAACTATCCTTACTCTGTCCAGCAACCTTTGGCAGTAGTAAAAAGGGTAAATGTAAAAGATGTAGGTTCGTATTATCGTATTGTCGTTCGTATTGCTCATAGATACTTTGAATTTGTCGCCCTTTTTCAGTAGGTATCAAAAGTTGTTACCACAAAATTTTACTTTGTAACACAAAAATTATGTCGTTAAATCTGTCTATTTTATTAAATTAGGATTCCCAGTGAAAGAACTACAGATTATAAGGATATAAACGGTGGATCCGACATGTAGTCCAAGTCATTGGTAGTTAAACCTGTTCATATTCAAGTTTGCTCGTTCAGCATCCTCATAAACAACCAATCAGATAGTCCAGCCTTGTATTATGCCAATTTTATTCATCAACAATTTGTACAACAATTTAGGTGGTCTTAACGTCGAGAACATACATTTTTTAACGGTATTATATTTTAAAGGCTCGATTAAAGATGGCTCACTCAACGAGAAATATCTAACAAATCAATTAAAGCAATGCAAAGAATTCATTCACCTTTCAGTGATGTCAACTAAAATAATATCGACATCGATAATTTTGTGTGACTACTTGAGCCAAGTGGATAAAAAACTTTACTTGTAAACCCGAATAGGTATAATAAAATGTTTGCAGAACACTATCGGCTTAATAATTTGATTTACCGCAAAAAATATAATCACGGTATTTTGTGCTGCAGCATCATTTGAAAGACTGACTATAATGATTAAGATATTAAAAACTACTATAAATTCCATGGCATACAATACAGGCAAAATCCATAGTTGATGATCGTATGAACCAAAAAAAAAAATTCTAAAGTAAGTCACCAGAATATACGGATAAAATTGAAGTAAAGAATACATACGCTCATCGTTAACAACATATCGATGGTCCTAATATAATATTATCTATATACTTACAAGTAATGTTTAACATTTCAAGTATTCCAACGATAATGATTTTATCCTCATCGATACCTCCATATTTGGAGTAGCCCCCACACTACCGTTATCGCGTCATCGATTAAAACATTTTGATTAGCTTTCGACTTACGGGCAATGTCATAATCTTAAAACAAAAACTAAACGCACTAAACGCCATTACGATCTCTCCACAACCGGTCTTTACGGATCTTTGCGGGTTTTAGAAATTACATTCCACATGAATGCTACAAAGTTGAAATGGACTAACTACCTAACCAACGCCACATATTAATTTATTTAACTTTACTGAAGAAAAAAAATTAAAAATGGACAAAATGGCAAGAAGCACTACCAGTGAATCTTAAGTGCCAATAGGAACGTAAGCAGTGCATAAAAAGAAAAACTGTGCGAAATCGACATTCAACAAAGGTACCAAAAATACAAATAAATACGTGTAACCAAGAACGGAAAACAGAGCGCGGAACACGTGAATATTAAGCTACAGCAAATTGAGAGCTAATCAAGCTTCTAGGGAAAACACAAAACAATTCAGAAATGTAATTATTAAGAGCCCGGGATTTCCTTAGAACCTGACGAACAGAATAGTATAAACTAGTTAAAGTGCCCGTTACAAGACAATTTGACGGGAAATGGTATTTGGCATAATTCGCATAATGTGGAAAATTTTTTCAAAACCTGCTGAAGGTGCCGATGAAGAATGTCGATAACTTTGAACTAATAGAGTTGTCTATAATCTGTGTAGGTATTAATCAGTAACATAACGTTGGGGGGAAACCCTTATCACATTATTTAGTGTTATGTCGTTTACGTCGTTCTTTACTCAAAGCCATGATACATTAGACGCTTAATATACAAGATAGCTATAACAGAAATAGACATGATGCCACCCCTGTCAAGTGACTGTGCAAGAAACGTCGATAGTAATCTTAGATTCCGTAGTCGATATGTACGGTCTGCAATCGACTCGACAACCGGGCAGCCCTATTGAATTCGAGCTAGGTATGTGCTTAATTGTGACTCAAATTGACGTGTGGAAGACAGTTGTCAGTCTGAGAATGGGTTTGAGAGCGTCGATTACTTGTTATGAATTGTGTGGTGACGTGAAAGGATACCATTTTTGACTCATCGTCAGAGTGTTTCGATACAATGGATAGCATTTCATTGGTACATTTCGTATACGAGTATTAATAGATGTTAAAAAATATTTAATTCACAGTTAATTTGAATATAATATAAAATTGTTTTTTATTTTACAATGTTCACACAACACTCTGTGTTGAATGTATAAACGTTTGTAATTCTAAGTAAATCAAATAAAAGTGGATGAATATCAGTCCTCATCACAACTGAATCATAAAGTCACTTTGACATCAATTCCAATTGGTTGATTAATACGTACTTACATAAGTCTCTGTTAGGTGATTAGTTATTCTTCTTATCTAAGAAATTGGCGTCTTTTATGAAGAATTTTGAAAAGTCTATTTTCGACAATATTAATTTTGTGTATCATTTTTTGATTCAAAATCAAACTAAACCAAATTTTGTCAATGATATTTGACCATCTTCATCACCATCATATCAGCCGAAAGTCGTTCGTCAACTGCTGAACATAGGCCTCCCCTAAAGATCGCCACAATGATCGGTCCTGCACCACCCGCATCCAGCGGACCTAGTGCCAAATACCTATTACATAACATACTTTGTACACCTAGGACAAACTATCCTGGCCTGCTACCGCGAACATCGTCACTCTAATCATTAGACTGACAGAGAAAAATCCCCGAAATTTGCAAACTTCGACTAATGACGCCTTCGTTGGAGTTTGCAGTTAGGTACGTCCAACTTCGACAAAGAGGTCAGTCGTCGAATCCGACTCCGTTGGGCAGCCTTCGGGAAGCTAGGACGGTGTACTGCCATTTGGCAAATTATGTTTCCCAAACATGACTTCCCAAATAACTTATCGCAATAATCTCATTTCCCAAACAAATCTTTAGCAAAGTTAAATTTCTCATTTTATTCATTTGGTCAAATTATTATTTTGCAAAGTTTCACTTCGTCAAGATTTTATTAAGCAAATGCTTATTAAGCAAATGTTTTATTTTGTCATAAGTTAAAATCCAAAAAAAAATGCTAAATTTGATACTTCGCAAGCTCTACTTATAGCAAAAGCCTGGCAAATGATAATATTATTTTAAAGTTCGTAGTCTAAGTCTATACAGGAATTTCGTACTTTTTTGCACAACCCTTGGCTTGAACTTGCGTGGAACAAAAAACGTATTTCATGAATAACTGGTATCATAATGAATGAAGTGAGAAAATAAAATCCATCATAATAATCACTATTCATATTTTTTATTGGTAGGTACTAAGAAGGCACACATAGCCACGGATAAAAAAACTATATTTTTAATTTTTATTTTCATAAAAAAAAACTATCCCAGAGCCACCGTTAGGTACGACGACGAGCGAAGCGAGGAGGAGTGTTAGGTGAAACTGCGACCATACAGCGCACGAGCCGAGCGAGCGAAGCGAGCGTGCCGCGGCAGCGGCCGGCGAGTGCCAGAACCGACTGTTTTGTTATTCCCTCGGCATTGCGTTCCCTCATCAGTTTCATCTAAATTACTGTTTAGAACCCGACTTTTAATTGTTTATCAACATAATATAAAACCCCGTGTGAGCTTTGAGATTAGTATGTTACGCCAAACGATGCATTTGCCAAAAAATATTTTGGGAAAATAAAAACGACCAAGTAATTCTTTGCTAAACAATCGCTTGCCAACAGAAAGGCTTGCTAACTGTAAAATTGCGATAAGTAGTTTTGACAATTGAATTTTTGCCAAATGAAAATTTGGGAAAAATAGTTTGCGATGTGATACTTTGGGAAAAAATATTTGCCAAACATTAGTAAACCAGCTAGGACACATCTTTTCGTCCCATACTCCGCAGTGTTTGAAGACGAAAGTCAAAGAACAGAAGGGTTAGCATAATCTCTTAAAAGATGCAATTCAGTTAGTCATTCTATGTCAGTTATTCTACGGAACTGACACATTGCGATTCAGAAAGCCTACCGCAAAACACGAACGAAGTATTGCTTCTCTCTCGCACTAGTAAATTCGAACGTAAGTGTGACACGTCGAACGTGGTTCGCGGTAGGCCTTCAGGCCTACTCCCGCGAAAATCGAAATTCGTAAATTCCGAGGATTTTTCTCTGTCACTCCAACGAAGGCGTTATTAGAGTGAGAGAGACATATCCTCAAAATATGCAGATTTCGAAGTACGCCGTAGGGCCACAGATTAGGTCTTAAACTGATTCGCATTAGTAGACCGTAGTAGCCCCCAACAAAGATTCCCTCCCAACAAAAATGGGCACGTCGAACGTGAGTGCAAAATCATTAGCGAGTTAGCCACAGAACTGCCGTGTTGACCCAAAACGCACTATGTCATTACTAAAACCCATATGTAAATACGACTTATTGGTTTACCACGGCGTAAACCGCTCCATGTTACTCCGGTTTCAAACAATAACTCGTAAACATTTATCACGCGTTATAAATGGCCATTTTTCAAAGGGCACTAATTATTTTCACCGACGAACAACAATTGATTTGCCGCTTTTCACTAAAACTTTACAATTATGATTATTACTGGCTTAATGACTTATTAGGTTGCTTGGGCTTTAAAACTTGTTTTGGAAACAAAGTGAGAAAGGTGTTTGTTTACCGGCTTTGCAACTGTGCGGCTACTAACAAAATCGGAAAGTACAATCATCATCATCAGATTATCTTAGTCCACTACTGGAAGCGGGACTCTTCTATTAACTATGCGTAATATGATAAAAGATGGATGGCACCAGCGTCATCATAGTGGACACATTATTGCGATCGCCAATCCGCTTGCCCAGCGTGGTGATTATGGGCATGCTCCTAATGCGTCTATACGCATATTAATAGGAGAGGCCTACGTCCAGCAGTGGACTAATCATAGGCTGATAATGATGAATATGGACGCATTAGGAGGTGCTCATAATCACTGTGCAAGTGAATTGGCGATCACAGTAATATGTTACTATTTCTCACAACGGTATAAGTTACATTCAAGTATTATGAATATAACCGGAACAACTAGAACATTATACTTCTCTTTTTCCTTCGAATGTAAACTTTTAACAAAAGCTAGACAATGAACGTACTTGTGCCTGATCGATGAGTCATTCACATCCTGATACAATTTCTTAAAAACCTACCCGGGGCTTTCCACAGCATTCACTGAATCACCGGTATAATAAATTCAATAATGATAGCCTGAATCACTATAATTCTTTCACCCCATTGTATTCGAATGACGTACGTTGAATTTTCTGAGAAAACTTCCAAAATATAATGATTCTGAAATTTCCTAAAGCCGTGTAACCGCAAGTTTTTGTCAATTTTTTTAATGTATTTCCTAAAATTGTATGCCTAGGTGCGAAGTTCTGAGTTGATTCATGTTTTTCGTAATAAAAACCGCCTATATCCTAATTCTTTGGCCGGTTAAAGGAACTATACTAATGTCGTCCGCCTTAACCCTTTATACACTGATCTCCGTTTTTCATAGATATGGCCCGTCCACTTTTTAAAACCAAATTCCCTATACAAATACTATTGCGACCTTACGAAAGTGGATAAGCTATATACCTACTCTAGATTTAGCCAAACATTATTTTTTTAATAATGAGCGTAATTGTTTATAGAGTTTTATGATAGGCTATAGTTATTTTATAAAATATAGATTATATGAAGGGGTCTTATCTTCCTTTTGCTTTAGTTTTATACTTTTATAACTAGGGTAGTTACAAATAAAGTAACCATTACAAACATTACAATATTTATTTATAGTGTTAAATTATTCCTACATTTAATTTTGTAAGATATTCCTTTACTTTTACCAACTCATTGGATATAGATGTCTTTTAAATCATGTGCGAAATTGCCAGTAGAATACAACTACTACAACATTGTTGTATAATTTTATTGTCTATGAATGAATCGACGTTTTTTAATTATACATATTTAACTTTTTGTATAACCTGCAACAAAAGGTGTCCAAAGCTGGAGAATCGAAAATTACTGCTATTGTTTAATTAATCCTGTAGTTAGTCTTTTTTTTTAATTAATAGGGCCCAATCATTATAGTTTAAGGTAGGTCATGAGTAAACGATCGAATAATCGTAGGTACCGTGCCGGTATACCTGACTATGTAAAATTTTCGATTCCAATTAGGCAGTATCGAATAAAATGTATTACATTGTATAATTACTATCTGGATATTACCTGAAAACTTCCAGTGACAATGGATAAAAATATCAGCTACCTACTTATTGTACATTGTTGTAGGTACTGCAGCGTAATCGCAATGGAAATTTAATTACGAATTAAATATATGTATCTAAAGATCAACTAATTTGCGCTCATCATGACTCACCGTTGCAAAGTATTTCAAGACCATCGCCACGAATTCGCATAATTTGTCTCATTCCCATGCCATTTACAGGAATTTCAACGCATGGGAATGTTAGCGCTCCCATCCCACCTACCGCATTCACACGCTTACGGAATGACAGATTTCCCTTCCGATATTAAAATACGCATGTCAGACATTAAAAAATGCAGGGAATTCGTTTGATTAAAAAACAGACGAAATAAAAAAATACAAAAAGCATGCACTGCCCGGGAATCGAACCCGGGTCGCAAGAATGGGAATCTTGCATGATACCACTACACCAGCAGTGCTCGCGGCGACTGAGCGAATTTTCTTATCGGATGATTCACGAGTTGCGCAGTACGTTGACCTGCGCGCGCATGACGCCATTGAGGCGTTGACAGCACGTACGATGTGCATCGTCAGCTTCATATTGCAATGTAAACAATGCAATTCATATGCAACGTACGTGCCTACACTATGTTAACTTGTTTTAATGTACGAATTAGTACTACAGTGGTATTTTACACTAATTCGTAGTTACACATTATTAAGCGTTTGTAATAAATACAAACCTTCAGATTTCGCCAAGTTACTATAGCATAATATTTTAAGAATGGTTATCATTTCTTATCAGACGAGAGATAAATTCAAAAATGTAATATATTTAGCCGATGAATTAAAAATCATTCGTATGATAATGTATTAATATAGAGGTCGATAGTTAAAAAGGTACTTAGGCGATAACTGATAAAATGTAAATTTAACCAACAATAAAATAGTCATTTACTTAGCAACAACCAAACACACGAGCTATAAAATCAGTAAGAATGTCTTAAATGGTGTATACATTTCATGTAGTGAGTATTAGGTAAGTATACGACACCGCTTATTTTATTACCGTCAGACTAATCTGGAGGCATGAACACGTTTTTCCTACAAAATTACAGTCAGCATTATTAATTATCATTGTCGTAGATAGCAGGAAAACTCATCAAGACACTCGTAGCTACTTATTTATGGGTAGGTGGTAGATAGTATGGGAGTAGCGCTTAATTTTCATTGGGTAGTTATAAAAACCTCTGACGGTAATTCTCAAAATAGTGGCATCGTACCCTGCCGTTATGTTTTTGAATAGAAAGTATATGAAAAAATTACGTATGTTGCACATGTAATATTTTTTTTACAGATAGACACTAATATTGCACATCGAGGCCAAAACAGTATTTTTCTATACATATAGTACTTTTGTAAAAAAAAAATGAAGAATGCCGTTTTCTACTGTACCCTGCCTTGTCCAAACACGACACTGCTCCAGTTTTAGCTCTTTAGATTATTTAACTACAGTTGTATGATAATGAAACTTGGTTTTTAAAAGAAATTATACTATAACATTATTAAATATGACGTTACACAGGATGTTTAGATAACTTTTAACATAAATATTCACGTTCGAAGTTTGTCCAGCGATATTTTCTCTGTATCCTGTACGTTCGCGGTATTGCACCTCACACACAGATAGAAAGTCTTATTGAGAACCTAATTGACGCAAAACACGTCTTCAGTATGGTTCTAGCCGCTGGTGGAAAGGTTTCTGCACGAGATGCACCTGTTTTGTGTTGACAAGTTTTTGAAGTGTGACGTTCGGAGTTTGTAACAGGTATGTACACTTTATCCTGGCATGCTTATTTTAAAATATTAATACGGCTGGTTACTTACTTATACTATTTTAATATTCCATATACAAAAATTTAATTTAAGGTATAACTACATATACAAAAATTATGGTATTTGTATTATTAACAGTTTAGGAGATAATATCTAGTTAGTCGACTTTTCACTGCACCCTGTGTAACTTTATCCTGCAATCACTCTGCAGGGTAAAGTGACCGTTGACAGGATAAAGTGAAAAAAGCTATTTATACAAAGTTTTTACTAACTTGCACTATATGCAGGCAATTATGTATGTACGTTTGAGGGTATCATGTATTTCTACAGAATTTCATTTTCCCGAATATCACCTGACAACCCACTTTTCGCAGATGATTGGCATACTAACATTTGCCAACTTCCATTTGGTTCCTCTTTCTCTTTCAGTGCTATTTGAGTTCCCTCGTGTGTTTATTGGCGATCCAGGGCCTGATCACAATACTGGAGTGACCTTTAAACGTCTGGTATTCGGACAATGGGGAGGTGATTCCAATATTGTGCCTTATGATGACCGTAGACTTTCGCAACCTTGTGGTCAATAGGCGTAGACGTAAATTCTTGGAAGTGCAAGTTTTATGCCTGTAGCCCTGTCAGACTTCGAATCTGTCTTGTCACAGGCATCATCAGAGTAGTTGGATGGAGTGAGCTCGGAGCTTTAGGCTAAGACGGTGGCTTTGAGGGCTGCTTATGAGCGTTTAGAACAGGCTATCGGCACATGTGCCGTTGGTGCTACTACGCTACTGCCTTACCAGTACAACACCGCGCATAACTTACACTTTCACCATAACCTCAACATGGATGTTTTAACAGGAGGCAGTTAAATATGACAATTCGCTTAAGCAAGGGTTAGAAACTGTCTTAAACATCCAATTTGGCGAAATACAGTAGTGCAAAGCAACATTCCTTATTCGTTTCGTAGGTCTTGAGATTCGCTGTATGCGGGACACTAGGGTCGTAGCGTTCTTTACCTCCTGTCATGAATCGGCAAGTATTTTTGCTAAAATTTTGTCTATAAACCTTCCTTTTGTGTGGGAAGCTCTGAACGTGTGATCGGTTCGCTCTTTGGGGGAAGCGAGAAGCGAGAAGCTGTAGCCCTGTCAGACTTCGAATCTGTCTTGTCACAGGCATCATCAGAGTAGTTGGATGGAGTGAGCTCGGAGCTTTAGGCTAAGACGGTGGCTTTTAGGGCTGCTTATGAGCGTTTAGAACAGGCTATCGGCACATGTGCCGTTGGCGCTACTACGCTACTGCCTTACCAGTACAACACCGCGCATAACTTACACTTTCACCATAACCTCAACATGGATGTTTTAACAGGAGGCAGTTAAATATGACAATTCGCTTAAGCAAAGGTTAGAAACTGTCTTAAACATCCAATTTGGCGAAATACAGTAGTGCAAAGCAACATTCCCTATTCGTTTCGGAGGTCTTGAGATTCGCTGTATGCGGGACACTAGGATCGTAGCGTTCTTTACCTCCTGTCATGAATCGGCAAGTATTTTGCTAAAATTTGTCTATAAGCCTTCCTTTTGTGTGGGAAGCTTTGAACGTGTGATCGGTTCGCTCTTTGGGGGAAGCGTATCCGAACAATCCCAATTCTCAAAAGCTATGGGCTGATGTTTTGCACTCATTTTGCAGCATGCTGGAAAGTGTTAGTGTTGTGGAAGATGTCGCTCGGCTTAAAGCGATGAGGCAGCCCGAGTTCTGGGCCTGGTTGCGTGCACTACTGTCGCCACAACTGAGAAAGGTGCTCGATAACGATACATTGAGAATGGATGTTGCCTTGATGTTCTCACCGTGTCCAAAGAATCACGCTTGCCGTCCAGCGCGGTAATGCTGCAAGCACGTATGGGAAGGGTGGCGTCCATCAATAATGTAAACAATCCTAATAACCTGCATTATTTCATAATCACGCACTTTTAAAACACAATCAACTTAAAACCTTCAACCTTGAGTTCACACACATTTTCCCGGATACTATAGGTACATATATATAAATATTAGGGCATAAAATCATAACGGTCGATGTATTTTAAGTTAAGGTTCAATAAAAGAGTTGAATTATTCGTGGTAAACTTGTTTTTATTATTTAAACTCTCTTTAACCTGCCACATTTTCCCTACTACCCTGCCTTGTCACTTTCTCCTGTATGTCTAAAATTTCAACTCGCCATAACTTCTACGTTTTTACGACTAGTTCGTTCCCTTTCACAAATTTGGTATCTTTGATGAACTCAAAAACATATTCTAATCCAAAAATCTTTAAAAAAACCACTTTAATTTTTTTCATTTACTTTACCCTGCCGATGCCACTTTTATGAGAACAACCCCCTGACACCCTTCTAACACCCGATAGGTAAACCGATAGGCAAGTATAATTTACTCCCTCATACAAAATGTCACAGTCAGTACCTAATCACACTACTAAAACGTATGATTTGAAAATTTGGTGTAAGTATCGTATATACTGAGCTATTTATAAATAGCTCTGTATGACTTATAAATACGGGTTTTCGCATTGTGGCTAGCGAATATTAACTCCCTTATTCATAAACGTATCGTAATCCTAACTTAGCAAGCCGCTAAATATTTTTGTCCCTTTCTGTCTTATCAATATGTCTATAAAACCGAAAGGGACAAAAACGCTTATCGGCTTGGTAAGTAGGACTGTTCGTATACGGACGTGTTCTGTACGTATCCTACGTTAACGAATAAGGGGGTAAGTCACGTTATCACGTAAAGTTCAAATATTTTTGGAGCTCGATGGCCCCTATTAATCTGATCTACGTTTTTTAACCTTAAATCCAGGAAAACCGTAAAAAGCACACCTACCTAAGAACCGGACGCCAACATGTAAACACTTACAACGCGTGCGCTATAAAAACGCTGTAAAATTTTGATGTTTCTATTCAACATCATCCCTCCCCGTCACTCGCACGGCGGATTTCAGTCCCTCCCGCTCGCTCAGCGGAGAATGGCTCGAATTATTATCAATGTACTTTACACAAAGCAGAAGTCCCGACGGGAGTGACGTTTATGTGATTTTGAAAGTAAATTGTGTAGGTTAGTGCCCGATAAGTACCAGCGGGATGAGGTGTCAAGCGATAATTTTAAATGGAACTAGATTCCGTGTTTAGTTGATTTTTAACTACCGTGAGACATATTAATGTTATTATATTATACTGAAACATAAATACAGGGTGTTCCACGAGCCACTGAAAACCTTGAACGGGGTTATTTGGTAGGTTAAACAGAATAACTTTTACTATGGAGCTAACACAGAAATCTCAAAAAAAAATTGCCTTTTTCATATAAAATGTCGTGATCAATCGGTCAAAATATATGAAAAGGACAAATTTTTTTTTAGATTTCGTGATTGCCCCCATATTAAAAGTTGTTCAGTATAGCCTACTAAATCGCCCCGTTCAAGGTTTTCAGTGGCTCGTGGCCACCCTGTATATGGGTGGTTCTACTTACGTCACGCTCTCCGATCCGAAACGTATCGCGAGTAGTGACTGAAAATATGTGTTTTTAAGTACATTTCTAGTCAGACCATCATCAGTCTATCTCACAGCAGCTGGACAACGGCTTCTCCTTAGCCTATGCGTTCATACGCATTAGGAAATGTCCATAAACGCCACGCTGGCAAGCGGGTTGGCGATCGCAGTAGTGTGCACTGTGATGCTGCTGCTGCCTATCATCAATTTTAGATAAATAAAATTCCGTTACACTACAATCCCTTAGTCGACTCTTACGACACTCATGGGAAGAGTTGCGGTGGTGACAATGTATTCTTACTACAGTCACCACATGTATTATGTTACATTATATTATACTGAAACATAAGGGTAGTTCTACTTAAGCTCTACTGCTACTATAAAAAGTTCTACTTACGTCACCTAAGCTCGAGAACTTAGGTGACGTAAGTAGAACTTTTTATCCGAAACGTGTCGCTAGTAGTGACTGAAAGTATGTATTGAAGTACATTTTTAGTCACTACTAGCGAATTCAAAACATAAATGTATCTATTCCTGAGCTTTGCAGAATCAAAATAGCTCTTTAAAATAAGAATTCATGTATATCATTTTGTTTGTACTCTATCGAAATATGTGTGCCTAAGTATTAACATGAAATTGGTACCGTTTTTATATTAAAAACATAACATCACAAGTTCGTTTACCTGTGGGTCTACTCAAACATTCAAGATATCGTTTTGATTCATTAAGTACTTACCATAGTAAATCTATCGGAGTAGCCTGTCAATTTATACATTTTTCGCGCGCGGGTGACAAGATGTATGAACTGACTGGCGACTGAAAGATGTGCCAGTCCCAAAATATGATACAATTTAACATGAGGACAATGAGGGTTTTCTGAAATGACGTTCACCAGAGCGGCAGCACTGAGGCGTCAGGTCCAGAAACTTGTCTAAATTCTCAGAGCACCTATAGTTTCATGTTGAAATGTTTTGTATGAGTTAATAAAATTATATTTAAAAAATTTAAATACCTCCTAGTTAGCCTCCTAGTTAGACCTAGATTACTCGTATTGTATTTCTTAGCGGGACCTTATGACTAAGTGGCGCCAACTAGTGGCATATGTTTTCGAGAAAACCCTCATTAAACGAGCAGTTTAAGTCAGTCAGCGCAAGTCCAGTATGCTTAGCACATGATTGGTATGTCAGTATGTCGCCGCGAGATAGATTTTCTGTTTTTTTTTTTATACCACGTCGGTGGCAAACAAGCATACGGCCCGCCTGATGGAAAGCAGTCACCGTAGCCTATGGGCGCCTGCAACCCCAGGGGTGTCACATGCGCGTTGCCGACCCAATAAGAACTTGTACACTCCTCTTTTGAAGAACCCCATACTGTAGTCCAACGGGAAAACCTCGGCAGGGAGCTCATTCCACAGACGGACCGTCCGCGGGAGGAAGTTCTTCTGAAACCGCACGGCGCGCGACCATTTAGGTTGCAAGGTATGAGGATGAGCGCCCAGTCGGTGGCGAGCGGTGCGATGATGAAAAGTGGACGTTGGCATCATGTCGAACAGTTATTCAGAGCACAACCCATTGTACAGACGATAGAATACACATAAGGAGGCGAAGTCTCTGCTTAGACTTAAGGGTTCAATACCGCCTGTGAATCTGGGATGGTCGACTATTCGGACAGCTCGTCTCTGAACCGAGTCAAAGGGTGCAAGCTGGTATACAGGTGCTCCTGCCCAGAGGTGACAGCAATACTCCATATGGGGTCTGACTTGCGACTTATATAACAGAAGTCTTGTTTACTAACTATATGAATAAAAGAGGGATGGATAGTCTATCTCGCGGCGACATAATATTGTCGCTCTAATCCTGTGCTAAGCCTACAAATAACGCCGTGAATCGAGTGGAGGTCGTATGAAATAAAAAAATCACATCGATAAATCCAAAGCTCCAATAGGCTAAAGTTTGCAGCCAAAACGCATCCCAAAAAATCTAATCCAGCTTTTTTTAATCTCATGCGACCTTCACCGCATCGAACGAAGACATCCAGGGCGAGTCTGTGGTTAAATAAATTAAATTTGGGTGCAAAATACATCGGCGGGGCCTGTAATTGACGCGCCGCGTTGCGATTTGCCCGCCCCTGCCTCTGCTGCTGTCACCGG
>JALPQI010010733.1:0-38026 GCA_025490895.1 Thaumatotibia leucotreta
GACACTTTTTACACGACTGCCCAAAAGGAGCGTATTGTTTCCGGGTTCACGTATGTGAGTTTCTTCATAGGTATGTACTCTTAGAAATACGCAATGTTTGAGTCGATTTTGATGTATGAGGTTTCATTAGAATCCTAATGCTACCGTGAATTTCATAGGCTGTTACGACGTCATACTCGTACGTTGAAAACATCATGTACTCAATTTCGTCTGATCCAAAATATTGAATATGCAAGAAAAAAACATATCGAGTTCCTACATCATACACATATACATAACTTATACACGTTTGTTCATTTCTAAACGGCAGTCATGTTATTGTTTTGATGTCATCCAATATAAGAATTAAAAGCACATAATCGACATGGACCAGTATTAAACGCAGATATGCGACATAGACCAGTAGGTATACCTACTCAATTTATTACTTACGATTTTATTTGTTACTATTTTAAAAAGCCTACAGCAATTTCCTAAATTGTATGTCTAGAGTGGTTTCTTAATAAATCATGAAGTAAATAGCCGTCGTCTTTTAAATCGGGCACTTAAGCGACGCCAGCTGTGACGCCCTTGGCTCCACGTAATTCGATCAACTGTACACGGGATTTTGTTTTATTTTGTTCTTTTCTTTATTTATTAGAGGGCGGCTAGCCTTTTATCCTTTTTCTGTTATAAGACAAGGTTTATCTGCAAGCTATTCTATTTTAATTTTCTTAAACAGTTGCGTCATTTAATTTAAAGTTGCCCCCCCTACTTTCTACTTAGTATCTCGAGCTAAATCGTTCAATCTTACTAGAATAAAAAAAAAATCGCAAAATTTTCATACATTTTTCGATCTTTCCATTCCGATACCGGCATTAAAAATGTATGGAAAAAATATGCCCTACATTATACGTATATAAATCATACAAAAATGTCTAAATAAAAAAAACAGAAGAGCATCAACGTAACGACAAATAATCACAACGTGTATTGTATAGGGTAAGTTGTGGATCAATGAAACAACTAAATTTCAAACCATTGTATCTCTGGTGTTTTTAAAGTTACGAGTGAGATATTGTGTTCGAAGATAAACAATTTAGTTGGCTATCGAATCGCATTCTTGGTTTCTACTTATTTTCAATAGTATATGTGTTATGCGACTTTAAACAAAAAATGAGATTTGTTTCATTGTGTCGTCATGCGTGTATTCAATGAAACACCTGAATTTTTACATTGAAACAGATGTAATAAATCCAATGAACTATGAAACAAACTTAACCAACATTGGAACTGTGTTATGTGACATATATATAAGTACGCTTGCAATGAATACAAAATAAAGAAAAAAATTAATAATAAGGGTAGGCTGGAGTAGGTTTAGTTTAGTAGGATTCTAATTTGTTAAATGATTAATAAGACCACTGAAAATATATGAAACCGAAAGAATGTTTCATTGTATACGACCCAAGTTTCATAGTAACTTAACAATGTCGTCGATAACTGCGACATATTGCAAAAAAAGTTATGTTTTATGTGTCCTTGTAGTATGACTGCAACCCAGGCGAACGCGGGAGGGTCCTGGGCATCTCCACGATAGATATCATACACTTTGTGACTGCATAAATATCATGTTGTTTTATTGTGTACGTATGTTTTATTGTTAAACATATTACTTAAACTATTGCCATCAATGAAACATTGAACTTTTTAAACTGTCGTATCTCAGCCAATTTGAAAGTTAAAAATCGTATATTTTGCCCTAAAATAGACTAATAGTCATAATTCTTTATGGTATGTAAAAAAGTGGAGCTAGTTCTGAAAATTGCGTATATATTCTTAAAATGTTTTTGAAAAAAGGGTATTGTTTCAATGTGTACTAATAAATAGTGTTCAGTGAAACACTGTGAGCTGTTTCATTGTAAACTAAAAATATCACGGGTAACCAACATTGAAACAGATTTACATAATCAGTAGTCAAACAGGTTATTATATATTATGTGGTTGTTCTTAGTAAAATTCTTGGGAAGATTAATTTATTAACGAATCTTTATGACATTGGCGCATTCAGCAACCGAAAAATGTTATGTTTCAATGAAAACAATCATATATTAATACAATATGTAGGAACAGAATGTTTTAAAAGATAAAAAATATGTTTTATTACCACTGTTACTACGCATATAATTTTACGAAATACTTAATAAATAAAATAATTATACTAGTCAACAAAAAATATTAGAAATGTACTATTTAGACTCTCTTGTACCATCCGGGTTTAGCCAAATAACCAGGTATTCACCAGCAGGAGCTAGTGACCATTTTACTGGTCAGTGTTTAACCCTAGGTTATACAAGTGGGCCTTAATAGGTTGATAATGAGGTGCTAAACATGAAACATGTTTAAATGAACAGTCTCATAGAATAGCAACCTTTTGCAATTTCACATTCGGTGTACAATAAAACTATACAGTACACAACGAAACATGGATCTGTTTCATTGTACATTACATAAAAATATTTCATTGTGGGACACCAGGGTATTATTTTAAACTAAATAAAAAAACGAGGCCAAAACTTGAACTAATTTTTAAAGTATTTAGCTTAAGATAAACTTGAATATATATACAATACGACAAAAATATAAATACTACCAAACAATTCTCTGTATTCTTACAAAAAATTACGAAACATGAATAAAAAATTTTACTTTTCCTGGTTCAATTCGCTTTGAAGCATGTAGCGACGTGCTCCTTCTGCGATCGTCGCTCGCACCCTGGGGAGTTGTGGAGGGTCCCTAAGCTCGTCCTTGTTTGATAGACGGGGCTAGCCGTTAAGGTCAGGTTTCCGAGATATCGCAAAGTTTCATTGTGTCCGTTTGTGTCAATGTTCCACAACTAACCCTACACATGCCAATTAAAATCAAAAATGTTTCGATTTCATTAACTATGACATGAATTCCATGATTTGTTATCAGAACAATTATTACTCGTAATTATCGTGAAGGTGCGTTCAGATCAAACGAGCATTCGCTATTCTAACCCCCTACTCTACGAAATTCGATCGTTACACAAAACGTGATAAGTTGAATTCGTAGAGTGGGGGATAGAAGAGCGAATACTCGTTTGGTCTGAATGCACCTTTACAAACAGACAGAGCCCGAGTGGCCGAGGGGTACAGGCATCAGCCGCGAAATCTGAGTACGTGGGTTCGATCCCCACCTCGGACGTAGGTGATCTTGGTCGTTTTTCTTTGGTATATGACATCTAATATTTATAATTTATATAGTATTAAGTAGTGTGACTACTCGAGAAAAATTAAAAGTACAAATCAAAATATTTAATTAATAAATAATTTGATTTGTGCTTTCGCAATATGTTCAATAGATGGCAGCACCAGCTCTCTCTAGCTATTCTAGGAAACTGTAAAGTATTCTAATATGAGGTGCAGGCATGTAGTGCTTGCCCTTAGAGAATGGTCAAAGGCGCCTAGCCTTGTAAGAGATTGCATATACCCGAGAAATTTGACCGGTGGTTGCTAAGACCGAGTGGCCGAGGGGTACAGGCATTAGCCGCGAAAGCTGAGTACGTGGGTTCAATCCCCACCTCGGACGTAGGTGATCTTGGTCGTTTTTCTTTGGTATATGACATCTAATATTTATAATTTATATAGTATTAAGTAGTGTGACTACTCGAGAAAAATTAAAAGTACAAATCAAAATATTTAATTAATAAATAATTTGATTTGTGCTTTCGCAATATGTTTAAACAGACAGAAATTATGAACATTAGAAAAACCGGTAATAGGAATGTTTTGTATGGCCGGGATTTATGCCTATAATATAGGTAATATGACAAGCGAATGCAAAATAGAATTTATTTAAACTATACCTAAATGGTTAAACAATGTATTTTTAGCCGCTATACGCGATGTGCCGACATCAGCCTGTCAGCACTAATGCTGTGAAAATCTGTTGACATCAGTATAAATGGATAATGTAGCCTTAATTGGCTACTGTCGTGTTGTATACTCGTTTATTTTGTTTAATTAATTCATTGCGGTTAACGTTTCAATTTTCTGGACACTGTTTCCGCCCGCGGTTAGGGATGCGAGTACTCCGAAAAATAATGTGACAATATATTTTCTACTAATGTTGCCAGCGATTTATTTTTGTTTTTATTCGGATTTTGGATCCGTAAAAATAGTTTAGATTATCTCGGGTGATTAAAGCCGTAGCCACGGAGACGGCTGTAAACATATATACATTGGTCACCACCTCAACTCTTCCGGCGTGTGTCGTAAGAATCGACTAAGGGATTGAAGTGCTACTGACCATTCTTCGATTTGATTGATGATAGGCAGCAGCGTCATCATAGTGGACACATTACTGCGATCGCCAATCCACTTGCCCAGTATGGCGATTATGGGCATTTACCTCCTAATGCGTTTATATGCGTAGTTAATAGGAGAGACCTACGTCCAGCAGTGGACTGAGATAGGCTGATGATGTATGTATGGGTAATTATACACAAAAACTTATCTTATGTCATTTCCTGAGACATGGCCTGTTTCTCGATCACCGGATGAATATATGTCAGATAAAATTATCACTACCATTTTTCCCAGGCATAGGCGAAGATAGGTATCCTAGGCGAAGACACGAGACTCGACGGTACCTACATAGAAT
This sequence comes from Thaumatotibia leucotreta, assembly GCA_025490895.1. NCBI lineage: Eukaryota > Metazoa > Arthropoda > Insecta > Lepidoptera > Tortricidae > Thaumatotibia > Thaumatotibia leucotreta. The sequence continues at coordinate 4,666 of JALPQI010010733.1, forward strand.
AAACGAGAAAAAGAAAAAAATACCGAGGATAAAACGCTTATTGGTTCATAGATAACTCTGAACCAAGTTATAAAAATAAATCGAAACTTACTCGTAAATTGCTTATGTAGCAATCTCCGAACGTCCGCCTGAAGCGAAAATTCAACCACACAATTAAAAGTATTTAATGATCCTCGAGTTTTAACTTTCAGAAATTAAACCCATTACGGTTGTTGAAGCAGAAAGTACATTAAGTTAATTTTATGTGCCCTCATATAATTTAATGTTTATGTTTATTCACACAATACCGTATTTTTTGTATATTTGTAAAAAGTATTCACTCATACTGACCAACTCCGTAGCACTTTTATGTAGACGAACATGTACAAATGCCAACAAGAGAATCGCTACGAGCTACGAGGTAGACCTACGGGTTAACGATATAAAGGGAGGTCGGATTGGTTTTTAGTCAATCCAGTGCCTTCGGCATCCTATGTATAAATTGAATGCGTAAACGGCTTACGTTTTGAAACTCTTATAAATATGAAATATACAGTTAGTTGCATAACTGAGTCAATGTAACTGAGGTAGCCCGGCAATCCAGAGGAAGCCGGTTCGAATCCCGTGACAACCAGAGTCTTTCGCAGTTGATTTTTTCTATGCACATCTGTTACAACATTGTGGGATTATCCGCATTGTAAAAAAGTAACTTTTCTTAATTTTTTCGCAAAATGTATATGTTTCTTTGACACAAGCAGGTAAAGCAATTAGTTAAAATAGAACATTATATCGCCGCCCCAATATTATAAGGTTATATGTTGCACTTTCATCAACTAGAAATTTGAACATTGTCATATTGACGTTTAGTCCAAATTCAATTACCTCGAAGATGTAACATAGAACCGTGTAATATTGGGGTAGCGATATGCTATTTCAAATGTGATTTATTACATTAGTATGCATAACACATTTTTAAGTTATCTATAGCAGAATGAAGTCCGCTACAAAAATTGACGTAAGGTAAATGTACCAGTGGATGACACTATAAGGACCAATTTCATGCCTTTTTTCCAAAAACTACGTAATTTTCAAACATATGGACTAAATGTCTATACAAATTTATAGACTGGTTCTTTCTTTATTTTTTTATAACAATAAATTGTATATGACTAATACCCTATAATTTCACTTGTCCGCGACGTCTCAAATTGTACCAGTGAATGACTGGCAAAATTCGGAATGTTCCAAAGTATGACTATGAAAAAATGGGATCGGTGTCGCAGTAAATGACATGGCATTGCCCAGCTGTAGTGTCACTTGCTGAATCAAATTATGTTTTTTACAGTTAGTACAAGCTTGCCCTTTTTTTACACGTCGTCAAGGGCATACTTCGGTAATTTTAGGTATGTTTTAATACAAATGCCTGTAACCAATAGATGACACATAGTTATGACCCAACGAATGACATGACACTACGCACTGTCATCCACTCCATCTCCATAGAAAAACAGTATATGACACCCATGTCAGACACTACTCACATGGCTCCTAGAAACTTGTGTTTTTCAGAATAAATAAAATATGCGTTTATATCGTTCAAATACGATTCAAATTAAGATACATAAAATTACTATATTGAGCGAGTGAATGACGTGGGTGTCATCCACTACTAAATGCTATAATTTTGTTCCAGTATATGACATTGCCACAATGACCGATCCTGCGCCACCCGCATCCAGCGGACTCCCGCGACCTTCACCAGGTCATCGGTCCACCTTGTGGGGGGCCTACCCACGCTACGCCTTCCGGTATAATCTTTGCAATCTTTGGGGGAGGCCTATGTTCAGCAGTGGACGTCTTTCGGCTGATATGATGATGATGATGATGATGATGATGATGATGATGACATGGTTCTAAAATACTAAACTAATAAAGATAATACAGTTTAAATACACAATATCAATAGATCCTTTTAAAATGTAATAGTTTTACTAAGCACTTTCCAAAAATTCGTTAAATCCAGGCTTACATGTTCACTTTTACAATGCAATGCCTTAGCAGTTTCTCTAAGCACACCGACACACAACCAACTCGAAGCACCTGTTCGCAAAAACCGTCTATAAATTAAAAAAATATTCAAGATATCGATGAAGGGCTTAAACCGGTAATCACAAATTGCACTACTAGTCGCCTGGATACTGCATTTGCATCATATTGACAATAGTTTTCTTAATATTTAAATAAAATTGTAAAAAAGTCATTCATTAGTACAGTGTCATCCACTCCTACGTTTACCTTAACAACAAATTTGTTTAGGTATTTGCTTTGACTCAGTTTTGCACCGAACTACAAATCGTCAGTTACTAACAACAAGAATAAGCCTGATGAAAATGAATGATAACTATAAGTATTAATGGGCATGAAATTCCTTACTTAAAATGACTAATTGAATTCGGGGTTCATAAAAAAACTAAAATAACGAGAAAAATAAATTATGTGAAATTTTACAAGTTTCGTTTAAAGTAAGAAAAACCTAAAAGTCGGTAGTAAATAATTTCTAAGACAGTTTTGTAGCAGCATTTTTATGCATATTTGATTGACATCAAATTATTTACATTCTACTGAGGTACTAATATTGACTCAGTTATGCAACTAACTGTAAGATGAAATTGTGCCTTTGATGGGCAATTCTCTGAGAGCATGATTTTTCATGTCCAAGGCAAAATCCATGGGAAAATGAAATAATATTGAGGCGCTAATTTTTATATAGACAGTTTGCACCTATACCAATCTGTTGCATATACAGTCATGCCCCTAAGGGTTTTAGTTTGTTTTACAATTTTTTTAAAAACCCTGTTCTTATAATTGCCACGATGCGTCCAAACGCTCTCCCAGCTTAGAATTTTGTCCGTGTCTTAATAAATTAGTGTTTTTTGCTGTTTCAAATCAGGTTTTCTTATGAAAAAAGATATTATACACAACATATAATATATGCAACAAAATATAATATACTTTATTTAACAAAACCATCGATAACAGTTTTGTCCGGCCGAAAAGTATAACTGCCGCGACTGTTAACAATCGAGCTCGTACAACCCTAACTTTGGCTATCATGCACATCACTATGGCACGGGCAATGAGCCGTCAGTATTGCGTACGCGCTCGGCCAGTGCGCACGTCCGTAGTGTCAGTGAACTTAGGCGAAGTCCACGTAAGTATCTAATTGCCTTGACTTTGGTTTTTGATTTTTCTAATTCCTGTTACCTAGCTTATTAATTTGCCTGTTCAAATTAGCTTAACACTGTATATTTTCACGAAAGCGTCATGCTAGGCTTCATGGGTTGTGATATATACATATAAGAAATGTCTTTATTCAATTGCATTTTTTATCAAAAAATACTTTTCTCTCTAAGAGCTACGACTCTAATTGCCGGGACTGTTCTAATTGCCATCGTATGATACGCGTGTTATGATATAGAGGATATTATGTTATAATGAAATTAATTACTTAAATTTGTAATTAATAATATGTATTATACAGTGTGTCCCACGATAAAGTGCGCAAACGTATAGGGATGAAACAAGAGACCATTTTATGGACAAAAAAAAATACCGCCATTTTATATTTTTATTTGTTAAGGTATATTATTAGTAATTAAAATTCGTTGATTATGTTTTTTCTTTTAGGATGGGTAAACCAAAAAAAAGTAAAGAGGAAAAATTAAAAACTAGGAGACACGCAGCACGTAAAAGACAAGAGAAAATAAAAAATGATCCTGTTCTTCACCAGCAACAAAAAGAAAAATACAAAGAAAGATACAATAAACGTAAAAAGGAGAAAAAAATTCTACCGGTACGTGAGATGTCTGAAAGAGATAAGTTAAGAACACGACTGCGAAACAGAATAAATTTTCGTGCATATTATCAGAGAAAGAAAGAAAAAAAACTATTAGAAACAATCCAAGAAGAAGAGATGATAGATACAGACAAACCTAATAGCGAAATAAATGATCCCCTTTCTTGCAAATCGCCACCATTATCGACTGATACAGGCTACTCGCTGCGATCAAAAGCTTTTAGTGGACACGGGCAAGCCAGTCAAGCCACCTCATCAACAAAAAAGACCTTTAACACCGCTTTTACAAACGAGGCAACAGGCTTATCCAATAGTGCGGTTCTTTTGACTCATCAAGTATCTCGCACCCCATCTGTTAGTTCTATTGCAACTGTAAATTCAGAACGAAACCAATCTGACGATAACACCGCTACATGTGACAAAGACACGGAACAAGTTTCGTCATCATGTGCAACACCAACTTCACATATGTCGGATTATTCCAACACAGCTGGTAAAAAATCTAAACGACCGATAAACTCACCTTCATTGGCATTTAAAAGATACAAATATAAAGCAAATAAAGAAATGGCATTGATGCGAAGAAAAATTGATGATTTGAAAAAAGAAAAAGAAAAGTATCGGAAACAAGCATTGAGACTAAGAATGATTAAATTGGCGCCAATGACACGTAAAGAAAAAGTGAAGAAAAATGCTCCGCTAAAATTATTGTCGCAAAATACCATAGACACTATAAAACGAGATATTCAAAGATTTTTAGAGCTTGACGAGAATAGCCGTATCTGTTCCGGCAAGAAAGAAATTATTTCAAAAAATAAAAATAAAAAGCAAAAAAGATATATAACCAACACCTTGCAAAATCTTCACAAAAAATTTGTAAATCAAAACGGATATAAAGTCAGCTATGCGACATTTTGCAGATTAAGGCCATTTTGGATTCTAATAGCTGATTCAAAAGCAAGAGAGACATGTATGTGCAAAATACATGCTAACATGGATTTAATTATAGCATCTCTCAAAAGATTTGACATAATTACAGAATGCTCTGCATTCGGGGTTCTATCATCGTTATGTTGTGATGCAAATAAAATTGAATGCGTGCAAAGATTGTGCACAAATTGTAAGAACCGGACAATAATATTCAAAGAATTCAACAACTCTAACGAAATATCATACTGCCATTGGATTACGAAGAAAGTTACTTATATCAAAGATGGAAAAGAGAAAACATCACAGCAAACATTAAAGGATAAAATAATAACTACTCCTAAAAATGTAATCGAAAAGTTTAATTCGTTACTACTGCCTTACATGAATCATTGTGCTAATAATTTGAAGCAACAAGCCTATATCAGAAATATTAGAGACAATTTGCCAGAAAATGATTGCATGGTCCATATTGATTTTAGCGAAAACTACAACACCAAGTATACCGAAGAAATACAATCATTCCATTTTGGTGGCAGCAGGCAACAAATTACCCTTCATACATCCGTCATTTATTACAATAAAAATGGCACGCGTGTGCATCAGTCGTATTGTACACTAAGTTCTTGTCTCAGACACGATGCTGTTGCAGTTTGGAGCCACCTGATACCCATTCTCAATTTTATTGAAAAAGAAGCCCCACAAGTGAATGCCATCCACTTTGTGTCAGATTCGCCAACTGGGCAATATCGTAATAAAAAAATGTTTTATATCATTTCACAACTCAATAGGCAGTACCCTAATTTACAGATGATTGGTTGGAACTACTCCGAGGCTGGACACGGCAAGAGCGCAGCAGATGGTGTAGGAGCAGCAGTCAAACAGTGTGCAGATAGATGCGTAGCTCAAGGTCGTGATATTGCTGATATAGATACACTTTTTAGTGAGTTGAAGTCAAATTTAAAGGACGTTATTATTGACACAGTTTACGAATCCGACATCTTGCAAAGAGATCTGTTGATGCCTACAGACTTACGAGAATATAAAGGCACAATGAAAGTACATCAGGTTGTTTGGCACGTATCAAAGCCCAATTTACTTGCAATGCGAAATTTAAGTTGCAGAATGCAGGAATGTATTTATCAACCAATTACATGCCCACACGGTAATCACTCCGGATTCTATACAGTGCATAATGAAATGACAGAAAATAATGCTACATGTCCAAACATAAGCAGTATAATGTCTGTGATCTCCCCGAAATCAAATGATGAGGCATGTGATACAACAGACAAGTATATGAGTTTGCAAGAAATTACGAATTTGATGCCTTTGACGCCCAAAAGCACCGATTGCGGGGAAAATGTAATAGACCGTATCGTCGAAGAGCCGAGGAGTGCTAAAATAATGTTATCAAAAGTATTCAGACTCCCCCAAAAGAAAAAGGCTCCGGAAAAAAGCACACCAAGATCTGACGTTGTTGCTGGTCCGTCATCGGAAAAACTGGTCATATTATCAAATGAATTATTAAGTGGTCCTAAAAAGTATAATGTGCAAAAAACAAAGAATAGCAAAAATTCTGGACATATATTTAAACAATTCCTCAATAGCTCTGCCGAGGTCTCTAATCCTACGACAAGTAAAGTAAACTTCGATGCACCTACATGTAACAGCTCTGAGCAAGGAGAAAGTAGTCTACAATTATCAGAAACTGACAGTTTTTGGGCTCCCGTGTCCCCAGCCTGCATAGACCCACCAGTAAACAAATCGTCTATAGTCAAAAATATTTTCTCTGACTCAGATTCTGATTTAGATATTTTTTAACTCTTATTCACAATTTTGTCGATTTGTTAAGTTTTTACAATCTTTCGAGTCATGTTTAGTTTTTATAAGCGTTTTTTTAAATTATTTACAACGTAATGCTGGTTTATGTTTGATGGATCACTATTAACACGAAGTGGTTTGTTATTTTTAAAAAGTTATTAATTTAATACAAAGTTCTGGATTTCAGAAGCTTTTTTATGTAGATCCTTCTAATTTTAATAATCTTAATTAATTCATGTAAAATTTTATAATAAGAGAATCTATTACCACCATGCATGGCCCGCATTTTGTTTCTTGTTTTATGTGTTTAAACAACATACGATTAATACAGAGACTACTTAAATGTTTAAATTGAAACTATTGTGATATTAGATCAGATTATGTGTCCCTTTTTTAAAATATTGCTTTGTATTTGAATAAATGTGAAAATATTTATGTCGCTGTATAACGGCAGTTCAGTAATTGTCTTTAAGAGGATAATTACTTAATAATTTTGATATTTTGTTCTTTTCCACAATATTTAATGACAAAGACAAGAACATTAAAGACAACATTTTAGATTTTAAATGTTTTATAAATACCTCTTGTTCTGGGAATTCATATTAATATTTTATGTAAAACTTTGTTTTATAAAATCTTATCACCATGACTGATCTGCAATTTATTGCTTGTTTGATGTGTTTAAAGAGCACACACTTATATTATACATATAGAGAGAGACTTAATGGTTAAGTTGAAATTATTGTGATGTTAGGTCTGATTAAGTATTTTTTTTTCTAGGTACTTAAGTTTTTCATTGTTTAATCGATGAATCATTTTAAGATATTTGTTTTTAATTATGTCACTGCATAACCTTGATTAAGTGACTGTTTTTAAGAAGATGATTAGCTCATTTTTTATCACTTCTGAGCTGATTTTAAACAGTATGCAGAAATATTGTTGAATTGTTGTTCATATATATTAAAGGTTGTCCTTAATTTAAGACTATTAAAATGACTGCTGAACTTTAAGACTGCTACGACGGCTGTTAGTTATAGTAAATTAGTAGAAAAAACTTTCTTAAGAAAGTGTGTGATTTGTCGTACCTACATTAGCTGTAAAGTAGGTATATAATTATATGTTGTTCAAATGTAGATTAATATAAATGTTTTAATTTTCGAGACTGATTAATGTAGAGGAAGAGGAACTAAAACACTACAATAGTATGTTTTAGGTTTTAATATTATAATAATTGCATAACTTAGACAAGATGTTGTTAATAACTTTTATGTTTTTACTTAATATTCCAAATAATGATAATATTTAAATTTTTTGTTGGTTATTATTAAAGCTCTCATTACAATAATTTTTGGTTTTGATTCACACATCAAAAAAGTTTTGCTCCGTGCTTATCAATTACTTTTTTTCAGTTGAGTATACCTTCAAAAAAAAAACATAGGTACTGCGAGTGAACATACTGAGTATTATTTAGTACATTAGAGTCTATTTGATATATAACATAACAAAAAATACATAAAAAGGATTTATCTAATCGCCGAAACAATCTTCTAATTACGACGACTCGAAAGTATGTTTAATTTAAAAAAGTAAATTTGTGGATGTTCTATCACAATGTCATAATGATAAATTTTTTCCGTAATTTTTATTTATCTTTTTTATCATAACATTGTTTCAAAATAAGCAAGAAATTAAAAGGGTTGCGGCAATTTTCTAATTGCCGCAACTGTGAAATAATCTTAGTCGAAAAAAACATACTTCCGCTTGTCCTATCATGATGCCAAAGTAATTAAATTATTCAGTGGATTGCAATAAATTCTTTTCCGATATATTTAAACAGAAAATACCAATATTTGAAAAAGGTTGTGGCAATTAGTCTGAGAATGCTAAATCTGAGAAATACCCTGATACTGTCACAATAATTTTGTATTATCTTAAAAACTATTGTCCTAGAAATAAAACACTTGCCTAAACAAAGTGATTGAATACCCTTGAATTTTATTAACACTTTTATTATAAGATCATATGATTTTTATAAAATAGAACTTATTGCTTAAAAATTGCTACGTAGCCTAGCCGAATAATGACCTAGCCTATCTACGACACCGGTGGTCATGGTCTCAAGTACCGATGAGTAGTTTACTGCTCATTATTATTATTTTTTTAAATCTTTTTATTACAATAAACACAAGAATTATTGTACAAAAGGCAAGCTTAATAATTTAAAGCATTTTCTACCAGTCAACCTGTGGAAAAGCAGATAAACTGTAGACGATGCAACAAAAGTTTAATATGATGGTTTTCTACGAATTTAAGTACCTGTGTATGAACATATTTATGTATTTAAGTATACATAATAGCCGCCTAGCATTCACAATTGCCCCTTGAGCTTACTGCGATTTGGAAACTAGGTGACTGAAATAAAACTTATATCTACTTAACAAACAAACCGTAATCGACTTTTAGATTCTGTTTAATTAATACGATATTTACCAGGCTCGTATAAATTTCATTGAATTTCAAATAGGCATGCAGTAGCACTCGTGTCCAAAGTCAAACAAGGATGGCTTGTTTAGCTGATGATTTACAAACAGACAGCGCAGCATTTACACTGACTTTGACAACCGCGGATCTCCTATGCTTTGTTAACACAAAACAAGTCTTTATCTGCAATAGATTAAAGCCTAAAGTTGTAAGAAAACTATTATAGGATAAGGATAGTTGAGAATTTGTGTCAATGTTTGAATTCGAGGCGATTCGGGTCAAGGTTGTTACTCTTGGACGTTTCAAATGTGCCATGTTATGTTATGACGCTGTGTAGGCATTGTCCAGTTTCCATTGCACAACAATACGATTAACTATGTCAGTCTTTATAGTAATGGTTGAATATTGAACGCAATACGGCACTGAATAGTGGTCGCTTTTATAGTTGCCGATCTCTAAAGCCGAGTTTCCACTTAGTGTGCTGAGCATTCACTTGTTCGTGGGCTGACGAATGAACATTTTGCTATGTGAAATCCTGTTTTCATCTGCCCAAGAACGAACAAATGCTCGCTTAGAACACAAAGTGAAAACGCGGCTTGAGAATGAACTTTTGACAGTTATAGATTAATCCTTATTAATATGATGCTAAGACTTACCCTTTTTACGATAATCAAATGCCGCGGCCACGACATTGGTCTAAGGCGACCAGCTTAGCGGAAAACCATACGTGCGAGAGAGAGTACCCATATCGGCATCCCGCTCCAACTCATGGATGCACCCGCCGCTGATCGCCTTAGACTCAAGGTTTCTCAAAGAGCAATGGAACGAGCTATACAAGGAGTTTCCCTTAGTGATCAGAAAGGACTAGAAAACGAAGTTGTCGATATAGGTCAAAAAGTAGGTACCTACGGTAAATTGCTCGCAGATGGGCAGGATTCTTGTGACTCCGATGCATCGGAAGATGCAGTGTGGGAAGGGCCCAAACAAGGTCGTAGAAAACCGTTGGTTGAGGGCGGCGGGTGACCGTTCGTTGTGCAGATCCTCCTGAGGAGAGGATTCCTGAGGATTTGTCCAGTAATGGGTCGATGGTTTCTGATGATTGAGAGAAATAATCTAATTTAAACTATAATTAGAAACTTCACTGATTTTCGTGTTAAAGGACAGCGCCAATTGTTGTATAAAACAATTGGCTTACGTTTAAATTTCAGCGTAATCTCTACTGGATTTATTCACATATTTACCACTTTCTGCGTGCTAATGACGTGAGCTCATGTTTAACGCGAAACTCGCCGCCGCTCCACACACGTCACGAGCAGATGTAAGGGTTTGCAAAGTTTTACTTATTTTATCTCAGTTATATCTAAATTTGTAAAGCTCCCGTACTCATTAGAGAGGGATTTGTTTGGCCATGGCCATCCATCATATCCATATTATATTGCTAGGATGCGTTAGGTACCACGTGAATTTGTAATTATTGTGTTGCGTCGGATATTGTCATAGAATAGGTAGGTATCAGAAACTGGCAGAAATAAAACCTTTGTAAACTGGGTCACTTCCTATTAGGCTACGGAGGCTGTCATGCGACACATGAGACACATAACGTGATAAGCGAGTTAAGTGTTTATAGCTGATATACCTTTTAAGCCTAGTACCTACAATATAATTATTTGTGTACGTATATTCAAGGAAATTTATTTATGTAGGTATCTTTTCGTACTCAAATATATTTAAATATTTATCAAAGGGGTTACTGACGTAATTAAAGTCGATAATTGCTCGACGTGTTTCGATCCATTTAGAGGATCCTCATCATGGAGTACGTACGACCAAAACCCGACGTGTATCGTGTGTATATGTAAGAGAGGGCGCCACTGTGCGGAAGACGTTTAAATTTAAAGGCTCCTCTGTATTTTTATTTATTTTATTGCATTAACAAGTCTGAAACATCTCCATTGCATTATTAAATAATTACTTTGTTTACAAATAAGTTATAAGTTGCAAAAACAGTGTTATAATAATGGCTAAACAAGTAAAACAAGTGACACAGGCGGCGGCCGTTATGAGGTTGGTGGACGAAGTGGCGAATTTAAAAATCAAATACAGGACATGAAAGACCAGATAATTTCCTGTAATAATGTTATTAGCGGACAAAATAAGCTACTTACGTATCAAAGTAGGTGTCTTCAAAAAATCTTAGGCACTCTCACTAACACCAATATAGATTTGCCCTTGATCGATATCCAAGAAGAGCTCAATCAGTCTGATCCTGAAGGTTTCATATTTCTTCGCGACGAGTTGCCACTGGATACCCGAAGTGAAGAACTGATATCGTCACCGGCACCGCCTCTGCCTCAGGCTGTCTCTGTCGCCGTAACCCCTTCTGTAGCGAGCCCCATCTTGCCAATGTCGAGCTCTCCAGGTTCAAAGCCATCGGTGGAGCCTTGTGCCCAAAACCCAGATCCAGCACCCACAGATCCTGACCACAGCACTGAGACGCGCCGACCTCGCACTCGTCGTGGAGCTGGCTTGGGCCAAAGCACGGCGAGCACCACAAGGAATGGTGAAGTTACTCGAACGGCCTCCGTTGTTTGCAGCCCAGGACCGTCATCAGCTCCGTTGCCGCCCGCCACCACTCTGGTGCCCTGCACCTCTGGCCTGCGTGCTGCGGGTCCTCGCGTAGTCAGCCTGCACGTGTACAACCTCAGCGAGGAAACCACAACGGAGGATGTCGTACGCCACGTCCAGGCCAACATGGGTATCGCGGCACCAGTTTGCCAGAAATTGGTGGTCACTCGGGGAAACTACACTTCGTTCCGTCTGGATGTGCCAGCTGACAAGGTGAAAACTGTCAAAACTACTGCAAATTGGCCCACAGGAGTTGGAGTACGTTATTTCAATGTCATACCACCAAAAAACTCCAATGCACAACAACGGACAAACACAATATCTTAATAACAACTGAATTCACTGTGATTCACCAAAACGTTCGATCAATTTGTGGTAAAACGTCATTACTTGAACTATTATGTTTCGATGAAAACCCAGATGTACTTGGATTAAGCGAAATTTGGTGTAGTAAACATGAATTGGAGTATGTTAGGTTATGTGGGTACACGCTCGCGAATGGCTACTGCCGCGCTCGCGCTGCCGCGCACGGGGGGGTAGCTATTTTCTTACGCGATAATTTACAATTTAAACCTCGAAATGACCTACATGACCTATGCGTGCCGTATCACATAGAATTAACTGCAATTGAAATTCCACATTACCATTTGATTATTATTGTTTTGTATAGGACATGTAATGGCGACTTCGACATATATTTAGAACGTATTGAATTGAGTATCACGTTAGTTATAATTCTAAAAGAGACTGTTTAAGTCCGAAATGGTACCTACGTGAATAAATTTCCTTTGCTGAACGTATGTAATGTATGTACAGTTGTACACTAATGATACGAATGATACCAATATGTGTTTCATAACGAATAACTGCTAAAGATGGCATGAAATCAAGACAGATAGGTATGTTTTGTGCGGATTCGGAGCTATCATTCATTATTCAACACATAATCCACAGGAAATGATACATCACACCTCGCCGTCAGACTATTTATCTGAGTAACTTGTGGCACTCTTAATCAGTATTTACTCAATCATTATGACAGCCTCATCCTGGTTCTCCTTTCAGTAATTCATATGTAGGTAAATAAATGGAAAACTATCAAGCAGATTTTTAGCTTTACTTTCTTGAAAGCAGATTTTACTTGAATAAAATGAACATCTATTATCATTAGAATTTGAAGTGATATCGCGAAAGTCGTTGCCATATAAAGGTCGAATCATAATACCTACGACATCCTACCGATAACGCCGTGTTCTTGGTAAGGTAAAGGAATTAAATTTAAAAATAAATAAATATAAAAATAGGTGAGAAAAGAGAAAACTGCAAGGAAATTGTCTCGAGTTGTGTACGTAGTCGTCGTATCACTATTAATAACTAATGAAACCGACGACCGATTTTTTTTTAAATATGCCTCCCATGCAAAATTGTTACGCTCTATTTGGTGGCTCAAACCTACATACCTATTTCATTCTTTTTTTTTTGTCATAACACGACTTTCTTTGTTAAATAGTGCTTATATCAACTAAACATAAAAAAGGATGCACCATATTTCGAATATTTTATTGCAGTCTATAATATTTTCTTTTCAATTTCTAATATAACCATTATGATAGGAAAGCATCTTTTTCAAAGGTAAGCTCATGCACCAAACGTGGCACATTTCTGCACAGTATACATTTCACTATTTAAATAAAAAGTTTGTGAACAAAAGCATAAGATAATGTAAAATGTTGTATGATACTGTTGTTGGAATGTTACGAGTATGGTAGGCTTTCTCCCAAGCTCGTATACCTAATCAGTTGGTTTGTTTTTTAATATCACCGACATTTATTCATAAAAGTCTTAAATCATGAATAACTGGTTATTTCCTTGCAAAAATGTTAACGAAACTAATAAGCTTTCTCCTGAGGAATAATTATAGCAGTACGAAACTTTAATTTCTCGTCGATTTACATAACGGGGCGAATTTGTTAGGGAAATTCAGACAAGTTTCTTGGCCACTATCTTAATATTATACGAACAAGTTGCTTTGTAACTATCTAGTGAGTTAATTTTAGATACTTTTATTTTTGTACAGTAGAACTGCAAGGTTATCACAATCACAAGTTACGAAATTGAAGTCAAGTACAAGATTGGTCATGTAGCCCCAAGTACATAGATGATTAAAAAATAAAACAAAGTATCTACCTAATACCTGACACTAATTCTGAGAAAACGAAGATTTCGTTGTGAATTGTGGAGATGTGTTCGCTTATTTTTTCTTAGAATACTTTTAAATCCCCATTTTAAAGTATATTTTTGATTCGTTTGCAACCGTGCGCCCTTAAAGACACAAAATAAAAAACAACCCTAGAATAAAATTATAAAAATGAACGTCTTTAAATCCATCCACGGCATTTCCGCCCACTTAGATATAATATCCGCAGTCGTGAAGGTTGTCGCACTTGTCGCTCGCCAACTGTCGCCGCAATGCAATTTCAGCGGTTCAGTATACGACAATGGCAGCGATTTGCACTTTAATTAATTGTTGATAAAAGGAATGCATGAGGTATAATACCTCAGCATTACACCTATTCTTGCAAAAAAACGGTTATTCATTTTTTGAATAAGCCTTGAGGCCTTGATTATATGTATTTCCTATTATTCAAAATATATTGTTATATTTTGATACTGTATGTTTGTACATGTACTTCGGCCAAAAGGTATGCTGTTTTCAACGTTGACCATATTATTTCAATTTGTATTTTTATTTTTTTCTACCAATAATCATGATTTTTTTTACCAAATCCATTCACAATGGGTCAACGCCATTGTATGGCGGTAACGAATTGAAAGAATGAAAAATGTATGGATATGTTTTAACAATACAGGGTGACTTCAAATTAGTGATACAAAATAATAAAACATGAATCTATTCATGGTTTTGAACAATAAATAAATAAAAATTAGTCTTTATTTCACCAATATACATATATACTGTCGCATCACTCTTGTGTTAGAGAACCTATTACGTATTCATTGGTTTGTAGTTTTGCTGGCAAAGTAATGTGTTGACTTCTCCACGGATCGTTTCACAGCATGAATATTTTGTTGCATTCGACGAAGCGTGCATAAACAACTTGAAGCTCTAGAATAAAATTTACCATTCGGCTACTGAATCACAGTAATCCAGTTTAAGTCAGTAGGTTCGTAATTTTATTACAGACTAAATTATTAATGCATCAGTGCCTCAACATGCAGCATCGAAACTTTTATTGTTCTCATTCGGGTATAGTCGCATCGCATTAGGATATTAATTTTCAGATTACTAACCAAAGTTTCAGTTTTACCAAAAATAGAGAAAATATCCCTATTGAAGTTGAAGATTAAGCGTATAACTATGAAATTTATTCTTTGTTGTATTTTAAGTGGTTTTTATTGTGCATTACAATATAAGTGCGAAAAAATGAAGTTCGAAACAAGTGGCGATAAATTAAAACACGACCGAAGGGAATGTTTTAAATCGACACGAGTTACGAATTTCCTTTTTGCACGTGTATCGTACGACGTTTTCCAGTACAGATGGTCCTCTGAAGTTTTGCACTAACAAAAAAGTAACCACTTCTCGCAGTGTAAAAGCGCCATCTGTATTAAAATTTTTATTTTAGAATTCCTGTAAATAATCCTGCTTAACCATCTAATTTTGATAATAATAATCAGTAAACCGGAAGCGATAAATACGTTTGAAGACATCAGTATGCTCCTGGTACTGGCCACCCTTTCGTTTCCCACAAGAAAGCTCCAAGTAGAAAACTTTCGACTATAACGCGACCGACTCGTTTTAAAATAAGTGAAATATCAGGAGTACGATGCCTGAACCTTGTTCAAGAGATGCTTGGGCAACACGCGCTTGAAAGAGAACTTGCTCTGAGCCTGTCGGATCATACTAGTTAATAGGAGAGTGGACTGGGACAGGCTGATGATGATGTGGAAATAATACTTCCATCGCGGCAGTTCCAATCACTAACGTAACCTTTCTCTTTGCAGCTGCACATCCCGCTACGCCGGCGAGTTCTGCTAGCACCTGAACTCGCACAGCAAGTCCAGCAGTGTTATTCACTAAGGAAACCGCCTTGCTGCCAGCGCTGTGTCAGCGCTGCGGCAGCGTCGAGCCTAAAAATGGTATTCACTAATGTACTTTAAACGAAACTAGTGCTCGGCGACGAATGCGGCGTGAGCTGGAACTACACTGCGTCGAGAGTTTGACGTTTAATGTACGAACTTCGTATTCTGTAACGAAAAACAGCGACGAACTCGCCCACAACCTCGCTCACAGCCTCAATTCCTAATGTCAAATAAAACAGCTAGGATTTTAGACACGGCTGTCTCGACGTCGAGCTCGTTGACGAACGCAGCGTCCAATGTGTGAATAAGAGAATAGCATAGCAGTCCTCGCCTACTGTCCATGACATATCTACTGCGAAGAGAGTTTACAGCTCTCCTGCGATACGTTTGAAAACCGCCAAAGGTTCAAACTTCGGAACTCGGAGTGCCTCGAGCGAAGGAATTTTTGTGAAGTTTGGAAGTTTCATTCGTACGAGGAATTGCGTAATTGGGTTGTTTTGAAGTGAAAATCATGCGTGAATTTCAGCGCGTTCTGGAGATATATTATTTTACGGTTTCGCTGCTAAAATAACTAAACGGAACCAGTATTACATTCATAATGTTGCATGCATAATTCCCTCACTCTGTCCGTTGGAACTATTTAAAGTGCAATTCGTCATCTACATCAGTAAGGGTCAAAATAAGTTAATAAGTGTGTTAGGTAGTTAAAAAAAGTACGGGTCATTTTATCTATCACTTTTATCATCGACACAGGATTAGAGTTCATGATTAGATATTTTTGAGGATCGTGGCCGTTGCGATATATCTGATGGCGGCTCCATATACCTATAAGCGTATCTATGTACGTACCTTACGGTAGCTGCTTACAATAAGGTGGATTGTGTTTACCGTTGTAAAATATCTACAAGAAATATTAATACAATGCAAAATGTTTTATTGGTCGTTGTAAACATTTTTCGATTCGCTCTTAGATTCTAAACAAAATGTGTCCATGTGCCTATGCACTGCTATTTAAACTATCTGCTCAATGCTTGTACCTATTTTAATAAATCCCTTAAATAAAAATGACTTTGGTGTACAGTTGGAACACATTACATTATGTGTGCCATCGAAATGCAGCCTAGTTTTTTGTTTGTAATATTTTGTAACCTCATACCTAAGCCTCAAATAGTCCTATAAGTATAGACCATCCACTTTTTAAGACCAAGTTCACTATACAAATACTATGGCGAAATAGACCTTACAAAAGTGGATTGGCTAAACACCAAAACTATAAATAAATAAATATCTTGGGACATCTTACACAAATCGACCTAGTCCCACGGTAAGCTCAATTAAGGCTTATGATGTGGGTTCCAAGCGACGATATATATAATAGATACATACATATAATACTTAAATACATAGACAGCCTCGACCAAGAAACAAATATTTGTGATAAATAAGTACACAAATAATGCCCTCGCCGGGATTCGAACCCGGAACCTCCGGCTTTGTAGGCAGGGTCATTACCAACTAGGCTACGGAAGCTGACTACCTATGTACTACCATGTAACTACTATGTACCTACGGTAAGTTACTTTCAGTAAAAGCAAAAGCTAAGTAGGATCTATGACAACTTGTAAGTGCTCGGAAAGACAAACTTCTTGTTTGCTTAGTTATGTAAGTGCCTAGCTGAATGTTTTAAGGCTTTTTGTTCGATTATGTCTAGACAGAAACAGAAGTTATTTTGTAATACTTATAGTTGCTTTCAAATTAAGAACTTGAAGGTATTCGCAATGTTTTTATATTTTGAGCTTTGCTTGGAAATATGAAGTCAGATTTACATCTGCAAATTATACAGGGTGGTCCAAACCTTGACGTCAAAAATTTTTTTTTAGATTCCTCACGTCATGAGCTATCAGAATATACCCCATGTATGTTAGCCGATTTTTTGTAGTTTTCGAGTTATGAATTTTTGAAAAAAAATTTTTGAGAAATTCTGGAATGAAGAAATTTATTAATAAAAAAAAAAGTTTTGGGTTTTTTAACTAGTTTCTTTTTGTAAAAGTATTACTACAAATAAAGCATTTACTGACAAAAAAATTAGCGTCCTCACTTTGATACAAGTAGGATAAAAAAATACTAAATTCAAAATTTTACGCTAAAAATGCCTCAAAATACCATTAATGTACGTAAATAAAAAAATAAAACATATCCTAAGGAATTTTCGTATTTTAAAGACCGCCCTAGACCTTGAGCTTTCGTAAAAGCAAAAAAAGTGATAATTAATGATGAGGATTTTTCGGAGTAGTCAAGTAAACTTAAAAAAGCTTAAAATTTTAAAATAGTAAAAAAATGACTTGAATAACTACACAAATTGAGTTTTCGTGGTATTTTCTGTCTTTGTTTATTGATAAGAACAACAAAACAGACGAAATTTTACTTTATTTTTAAATTAAAAATTTAGAAGCTTTTTTTTTTAAGTTTATTTGACCGACTACTCCGAAAAATCCTCATCATTAAGTATCACTTTTTTTTGCTTTTACGAAGGCTCAAGGTCTAAGGCGGTCTTTAGAATACGAAAATTCCTTGGGGTATGTTTTATTTTTTTATTTACGTACATTAATGCTATTTTGATGCGTTTTTAGCGTAAAATTTTGAATTTAGTATTTTTTTATCCTACTTGTATCAAAGTGAGGTCGCTAATTTTTTTGTCAGTAAATGATTTATTTGCAGTAATACTTTTACAAAAAGAAACTAGTTAAAAAACCCAAAACTTTTTTTTTTATTAATAAATTTCTTCATTCCAGAATTTCTCAAAAAAAATTTTTCAAAAATGCATAACTCGAAAACTACAAAAAATCGGCTAACGTACATGGGGTATATTCTGATAGCTCATGACGTGAGGAATCTAAAAAAAATTTTTTGACGTCAAGGTTTGGACCACCCTGTAGATGCAACAACAACAGCAAGAACGAGATGCAGATATTTTTAACTTTCACATTTATTTACCTATAGTTGCGTCTCAAAACTTGCAGCTATTACTGCAAGTTTTGAGACGCAACTATAGGCAACTTGCAAGTGTAAATGCTGCTTAAGAGATCCACGGCAGTACGACCGTCCCTATAAAGCTGGCGGTCCCGGGTTTGAATCCGTGTTCACGGGGTGTCTTTGGATGGTTATCAAAATTCACAAGAAGGCATTCAAAAATAAAAAGTAGAAAAAAATATCATTGGACAATTTTTATATAAATCCACCTAGTCCAAAGATAAGCTCAATTAAGGCTTGTGGATACTAAGTGAGGCACTGGTCTCACCGCGAGCTACTAAGCTATGAACTATCGGCTATAAGCACGAACAAAAGATACGCACTCCCGTGTAAATAAAAGAGACACGGCGATACTCGCCCGGCGGTGATAGCTGATAGCTGGGCGAGTATAGCCGTGTCTCTTTTATTTATACGGGAGTGCGTATCTCATACTATCAATACAGAGAAAACAACCATGACCGCGGAAAATAATCGGATTATTTCTACACAAAATTCTCCAGCACAAAATAGACTGCCCTCCATTACTGAATCTTTTTAATTTTAGAGCACCTACTCGATTTCCTCGTAATCCCATCACACCGCTGAAACCGCCAGTTAGAGGAACAGTATCAGGCAGGAACTCCCCAATATGCAGACTATGCCAAGTTGCCAATTTTTATAGTGACATCACGGACATTTACTTTGACCCACCACGTGAATTATTACTTGCTATCAAAGCTGATAGATACGAGCGCTAACGAACAATATTGTATATAGAATATAAGTTTATATAATCTTACTCTAGGTTTATCTTCACATTAATGGTGCACGCTGTGTTTACCTGTAATTAATAGTTACACTACTCCTAAATTTAACTAGCATACAATCTCTTACATTTATTGGTGTAATATACAGTGTGTAAATCTAATACAGGCGATCAATTAAACTAGGCATGGGATTCATGAGTGTAATCATGGATTACAAGGTTTTTTTAAAATTACTCTTAATTATGACCCCACAGAATTTTTTTAAGATTATCGGACCAGCAATGTAGGTACGAACATTTGTTTTTGTTGATATGGCAGTTATGTCATCTGCTTTTGAAATTAGCTGTCAACGAGGGTTTAACTCGCGTATGTTGCTCTACATTGCGCGCTGAATTATTTTGTATGGAAAATTTTGTTGCTCAAATTTTAAGTAAAAATTATTTGAATGTACTTATTATGTCGTAAACTAACACCCGTTAAGAGCTTCGCCCGTATTAGACTTACACCCTGTATTGTTGGTGAACCTTAATAAATAAATAAATAATAAACATTAATAAAATGCCTTTGCCAGTATTGGATCTCGGAACAGAAAGATATCGGTTACGAAGTCAGACCTACAGTCCCACATGCCCACGTGACCATTTGTCTTCTATAAAAACAACACTAAAATATAACCATGCACGGTTCCGCACATTGAGTGCTTTCAGGCAAGTTTTCAATCGACTAACAGTCTGTATAGAACTTCCCATACACGTGCCAGCCAAACTGTCTGAAGTAGCCAGAACTCAATACAGACGATAATTCACTAAAGCACCTATAGAATAAGTTCCCAAACTAATATTAGGTGGCCAATGAAAGTTAGGTACATAATACAAATTCTCTTTGAAGATCAGTTCAGAAACATAGTCCCAACAGTTTATTCATTGAACGTATATGTAGGCAAGAAAAGAAAACTACATCGGGTTGTAATTTTTTAACCGACTTCAAAAAAGGAGGAGGTTTTCAATACCTTCTCAATTCGACCTCAGTAATAAATAACCCCGTGATAGTCCCGTTGGCACCAAGTTGGGGTTAGATGATGGGATCTTGGAGAAATCGGTTGAAGTCTGTAATTTTTTATTTGGTAATTATTCATCGTAATACAATTTCTCGCCAGTTTGTCTGCGACCACGGGCGTAACGTGACGGCTGAAATGTCAGGATAATTAATAAATGTAAGTGTATGCTATTAAATCCCGTTACTTGTTAAAAAATGAGTGAAAATTGTGAAAGTTTAAATCAATAAGTAGATTTTTGTGTAATTTATAAAGATTACACACATTAGAACGTGCCGTTTCCGTGCCGTGCCAAGGCATCCAACACCTCTGCTCGTAGGCTAACCGTCGTGCGTCTTGTTAACCCTTAAAGCGTTCATAAGGACACGAAAATTCTCTTCTCTAGAAACACAGTAAAGAGTATGGTTATCAAAGCCAATGATTATGACATTCAATAAGTCCTCTCGTTAAATGTAAATATAACACAGACAAACTACAATAGACTCCCCTTATTAGACGATCTAACCAAATGGGGTTTTGGTAGGTACTAGTGCATTTGAAGCGTCGGATAAAGCAAGATTAATCAATTAAAATTTCAGAATTTCATGAGGAGTATACGTTCTTTCCGTGGACCCTTCATTTACGCTAATAATGTTACATGTTCACAACTTCACACCTGGCCTTGAACTGACCAACGTCGTTGGCTCGATGCGCTTTCTAAAACTGATATGTGTTGGATTTTTGAATTTGAAACACATAAACGGTATCAAGTCATCATCATCATCCGCCTATGATAGTCCACTACAGGACGTAGGCCTCTCCTATTAACTATGCGTATAAACGCATTAGGAGGTAAATACCCATAATCGCCACGCTGGGCAAGCGGATTGGCGATCGCAGTAATGTGTCCACTATGATGACGCTGCTGCCCATCATCAATCTTTTATCAAATAATGGTCAGTGATACTTCAATCCCTTAGTCGACTTTTACGACACCCGCAGGAGGAGTTGGGGTGGTGACAAATGAATTCTTATCGCCATCACCACACGGCTTCAAGTCAATTAATCAAAATCCTGTACATATTAGATTTGGTTAATTCAACGACGCAATGGCAACGTAGAGATAGCGCCTGCCCTAGTCATCAGTATTTGGTAGGAAACAAAATGTTCAATATGAAGAGTCTACGAGCGATGTTCTGTGGAAGCTTAGATACATAGTACTGTGTTGTTCGTTAAATAAGGATACTGTAGTGCTGAGAGGCAGTGCGTTCGTAGTAAGCCTGGGCTTACAGGCTCCTTTCATAGATTGCAAGATCCTAGGTTTTTCAGACTCGTCATTTGAATCCTGTACCTAAGCATGGTTGAATGTATTCTGGTTTACTGTCTTAGTATTCTAGGCAAAAAACTTCTACATATTTGAGCCATTACACTTTTAGATTAAAAAAAACCTTAATTGAAGTCAGGCTTGTAACGACAATTGAGCACTAAATATAAATACAAACTCTTTCTTGGTGTTAATTTTATAAACTATGTATAAGCGATACTATAATGTAAAAACGCTGATTCAGTTTAAATTCATACAGATATCGTAAAGCCGCGTTTCCACTTAGTGTCCTGAGCGAGCATTCGATCGTTCGTTTTTGGGCAGATGAAAACAAGATGTGAAAGATTTCACATAGCAAAATGTTCGTTCGTCAGCCCACGAACAAGTGAATGCTCGCTCAGAACATTAAGTGGAAACGCGCCCTTACAAACCTGACTTTTAATGATTTTTAATCTCATGCTGATTGGGTGTCCCTAAAAGTGAAATTGCCCATTTAGTCGTGACCGGCAAAGTTTAAGTTTCAAGTTTTTTCCATTACCTACAGAAAAATTCATTTTCAGGACCATTATCGGTGCAGTCAGTTCGACAGTTTTAAACTCAACAAATCGTGAGTGATCAATTTACTGGTCACTGACGTCACTGTGTAACGAATACGCGTTTTTACCGGTTACCGATAGGAATAGGAAGATTACGTTTGTTAGGTACTTTTTCTAGGCTCGTATATCTGCGACGTTGTTATGTGATCTATGTGTCTTCTGAGAGCTTCTGAGAGCAAGCCGTTAGCTTAATTAAGTTGAGGCATTACGCTTTACTCTATAGAGAAAAAAACGGTAATAAAGAACAAACTATTAGATTTATTAGCTGCAAAATACAAGAATAGTTAGTACATTTCGATGCAAGTGCACGTGTCGATTTCGTTCATCAACATCGTCACTCGTTTCGAATTTCATGTTTTTCGCACTTGTGTCGTAATGTGCTATTTTCGACGAGGGTGAAAGTTGGAGCCCGAGTGAAACGGCGGCGACAATCACCCGAGCTAAAAAGAAGTTTTTACACGTGTATCGAACGAGTTTTTTCATAACAAGTGCCTTAAAAAGAGAAAATTAGTTTACTTTTGCGCACTAGTTAAGAAAAATACATTCCAAGTTAGTTTCCTTAAATCAATTTGGAGGTCCATCGAAACGACCATACGAATTTGAAGAAAGTAGAAATTATTAGTAATTTTTTTATTACTTCAGTAACGACTGCTAATTTTTGATATGCCAAATAATGAAATGAGAGCACCTTTATTGGCTCGAAAATTCTACAAAATTGTAAAAATAAGGACCACCCTAATAGTTGTAGATAGATACAATGTTGAACAGTTTAGTACAACCTGGTTTTGAAATGCATTAACGCTCCTTTAGTAGCCGGAAGCCTAAGTAGATGTTCCAAACTCTAGAACTGACTTGAACTTCCAGTACAGTGGGGGACAAAATAATTACAGAATTCAAATTTAAAGGCAAAATACCTACCTTGATGGTACAGATTTTTTTGTATGAGTTAGGTTACAAATCTTTCCTGTGGACATATGGAATTTTCTATACAAACCGCTAGGTAGCTTCTTGTTCTTATGAATTATGTGATCGAAACCTAATTTGTACGTGCCAGAACCGTTAACATTTGCAATGTCCACAGGAAAGACGCCCGTTTTCTCGAACGCTGTATGACCCACCTGTAGCCGTACCATGAGATTGCGCGGCGTTATTAACGAGCGTTTACTTTCTATCCGGCTTTCTGGCGCCAATACGTGCAATACTAAATACTTAGTACTAGCAATGTACCGAGGAGAAGTTTCATAAATTGCGAAATTTCTATAGATAATGTTCTCGGCAATTTAAATTTTATAAGCAATCTAATCCTGCCAAAACCGTTGTATATTATACATGCCTTAGAACGTAATAGGTATTATACGCCTTGTTTCCTCAATATGAATTATACTTAATATTCTTCATAACACTTTTTTATTAGTTCTCATGGAAACATTCGCAATAAGAACTGACTGTTAAATTCTTCTGAAAATTCTCGGAAATTCCCCTATATTCCCGCAATTTTCTAAATGTTCTGCAACTAGTACATTGCTACTTAGTTACCATCATCTTACACATTTTATTTGCAATATTTGCATACAAATACCGGAGTTATTGGCCGATATTGACGGTATTCCCTACATTTGTTTAAAATACTAGAACTCCCCAACCTTATTATTAAACCTTAATAGCTTAATAATTTCAGATATCTGTGTCTGTGTGAATTGCTGGATTTGTAGTGAATTGTAGTAAATTAAACGTCCACGGCACTAACTGGTTTTGGCGCACTCAACCCAATTCTAAGTCCTTATGCTGTTACGCTGCTCAGGCAATGAATAGAACAATACCCGCTTGAAGATTTATCGAGAACATTCGTACGTATTCGATCGGCTACTTGGTTTTAAGTTAGAATACAAAATAGAATGCATCCAAAGTATATCCATTTCTAAATAAGTATTATCGTGCTTTATTTGTATTTCATACCCATTCCCATTAACTACAATTGAGGAGTGTCTTTTCAAAAGGGCTTAATTATTTCCACTCTGTTATAAGGGTTATTTTTTCTATGTTTCCATAAGACATAATATATCAATTCACATAGTGGAAATTAGCCTTCGAAAAGACACTCGTCAGTTATGAACAATTCATGGAGTCAGGCGTTACTTTGCTATTTCGCGATACAATACATGCAAGCTGATTAGTGCAACCTGCTATAATTTACTTGCGTATTTTTTATTTGTATAATTATAAATTATAAACAATGGTTTGTAGCTTAGAAAACGTAATGCCCAAACATAATGCCAACCACATTGCAGTTCAAAAATTATTATCTGTTATAAAACATAACGCTCATTAGCATCGATGTCTTATCTAATTCCGTGCTCATTGATAATTTATAGTTAGTTGTATTATTTTAAAGATGCTGTTTTTATTTTTGCGATATTTTCATCTACAGTTTCCTTATAGATCAGCATGCCTACTCAAGATCATCATCATCATCATCATCAGCAGCCTATGATAGTCCACTGCTGGACGTAGGCCTCTCCTATTAATATGCGTATAAACGTATTAGGAGGTAAATGCCCATAATCGCCACCCTGGGCAAGCGAATTGGCGATCACAGTAATGCCACTATGATGATGCTGCTGCCCATCATCAATCTTTTATCAAATAGTGGTCAGTGACACTTCAATCCCTTAGTCGACTCTTACGACACCCGCAGGAGGAGTTGGTGTGGTGACAAATGTATTCTTACTGCCGTCACCACACGGCTACTCAAGATGCCGATATGCAATCGCATACGCTAAACGAAAAGTGATTTTCGCTTATCGTATGCGATTGCAGAATGGCATCTTGGCTAGGCCTGAAGGATATTAAATAGGCTTTTGAAAGGATCACCACTATTTCATTACCCTGTATAGTGTATACTTATATTTGTAGCCCAGTGTATATGTCGAGTCCTGCGGTTATATCTATCTGAGTAGCGTTAGGACGTGGTCGGAACTGATGAAGTCGTTTAGAACTAATTTAAAACTTCCCCGATCGCTGCTATGCCTGCTATTTGGAACCGCTTTCGTTCGTCTTCTCATTTGCATATTTGTCTTTTCATACTCTTGCTTTCTGATTGTGATCTGTTTTTATTTTATTTTTAAAGCGATATATATACTATTAAATCTATGCCACTTCTGAGAAATCATCGAGTTACTACTATATCGTCGTCACTTACCAAAACTAGGTTTACCCGTTTGAGATGGTTTGGCCACACTCAAAGAAGAGGAAAAGACCATGTCGTAAATGTTGCATTAAGCCTTCTCGAACATCAGAAAGGAAGAGGTAGACCGAAAGCCACGTGGTGGTCCAATATCAGAAAAGGCTTGAAGAACCTGGACATTGATGAAGAGACAACCCAGAATCTAGTACTCTGGCGCAAACTGACAAGGAGACCAGACCCTACATAAGTGGGAGAAGGGATGGAAGAAGAAGACTTAGTACTACGTGTATTTGGTTAATTGAATTAACCTCTATTATCTATCGTTGCTAGATTACTACATTTATTTCAAAGTCAAAAAGCTTTGACAACGCAACGACAATATACTTAGTCATGGGTAACAGGTAAAATGCTACATGATATTCTGGTATTTTAAAATGTACTTATCCGGCAGGTAATAAATAAATAAGTAACATTCAATTTGACAATGTAGTAAAAATAATGATCTAATAATAAGTGAGATAAATGTCGTAAACACCTCAATAATTGACTGTCATATTAAGACCCTTGTTGGTCATTCTGGTATTAAAATTATAGGCATTATAGCTATAACATGATTGCAAATGTGGTTTATTGGGGCTGTGTTGGGCATTGAATATATATTATGTCAGTTATGTCTTGGACAGACGCCCTTATGAAGGTCGCCAGGACACGCTGGATGCAAGTCGCATCTAACCGGTAGATGTGGAGGTCCAGAGGGGAGGCCTATGTTCAGCAGTGGATGCCTTATGGCTGATATGATGATGATGTCTTTGTAATCGGCGGGGGTACCAGATAGGTATGTTAACCAGACATTTGGTACTTAAAGATACGCACCTAGGGTATTTATATGGAAGTGTGTAAGCGTTAATATTATGTAAGCTTTTTAATTTTGGCTGTGTGAATAGTTACAAATTAAATTTTGCATTAGATGACATCACTCTCTCAAGTACGTCCGATATTGTGGGACATTTAATCTGGGGGATAAACAGAGATGTCGGACAGTGATGGATGGAGCCATCCGTCTTGTCGCGAGGCAACCGAGTGGCCGGGGTTAGTGGAACAAAACATTTCAACACTTATTCCTTAAGTTCTTTCATTATCGCTGTTACAAGATCACATCCTTTTTTGAGAGAACTAAGCATTGTTACCTGCGTGCTTAGCCAAGCTGCCAATCTTTAACGCTTAGTAGCGTATCGTAGTTTTCCCTCTCTGGCACTCTTTCATATTAGTGCGACAAAGACAGTTAGCTGCCCTTCTTTTACGATTGACGATTAAGCGTTAGCGATTGGCAACTTGTCTTAGCACCCTGGGGGTCTAGCATATCTTGTATTTGACATCAACACGCGGCCTTCTACAATACAAACGAAAAGAGACGTGTAACCGCGAGAAGGCTGCTTGTTGCTGTCAAAAAGATGTGCTAAAGCCGCTGAAGGTACCCTTGGACACCTGATGAACAAGATGCAAACAAAATAATGTTTATCCAATTGAGGCATGTTACATTTACATTGTACCACCGGGTCTAAACCTAGACCTCTCACCTGAGAAGACGTTTTTAAAATACTCTGCCTATTAATGCTTTCGATTTTTGAAAACCTGTAGGTACACTCCTTCTTTGAACTTCTTCTGTTTTTTAGTGTCTAGAAAATGGGGCACCACGAAAAAACCTCCACAGGGAGCTAATTCGACAGCATGAAAGATGTCTCGATTATTATAATGGGGAAGATAGTGCATTGTGAACCTAGACTATAAAAAGACAACTTAAAAAAAATACAGTAAAATCACGATGAAATTTCTTGAAGACAATCATTGGAATCAAGATTATGGACTCATAATTTGACGACAAACGGGACTTCATATTTGACATCAAGTTAAAATTTCAATATTCGTATTTAGTTATATAAACTATTTTTTATTCAAATACTTATATTATTTTACTTTTCTACTTGTCAAAATAAAGAATTATTTTCCTTTTACGTGAAAACAATTTGCTCCACCGTCTATCAATAAATTTTCACAATCTGTATGAAATAAAATAATTGTGCAGTGTAAAAATTTAATTACATAGTTAAAACCAAGTCTAATTTTCAATTTGTTCTTTAGTAGTTTTAGTAGTTATTTGTGTAGGTATATATGTAGGTATAGATATGATATATATGTTTTTGTTCATATTATTTAACTGGATAGATGTAGCACCGCCCACAATCTCTCTGCTTTGCCTTAAGGTTGACTGGTAGAGAATGCCTCATGGCATTAAGTTCGCCTTTTGTACGTTAAGTTTTACTTTTGTGCAATAAAGTTTAAATAAATAAATTACGTAAGTGATGAAAAGTTAGCGACATTGTTTTGTCTCGTATTTAGCTGAGGTATTTATACTACGAATTGAAATACCTACCTACTCTTAGATTATTTTTTTCTCTACATAAATGTGACATCGTTAGAAATTCGATAAAAAACCAAATTATGATGAGATGCAAACATTAGCTTCGTAGCAAATGAAATACAAAACATTTTTTTTCACTTTTGGTTACCAGTAGCCTCTCTAACAACGCGGCAAATTTACACGGTGAATTTTCCATAAGTTTTTGAACATTATTGTAACAAAATAATATATATACAAATTCGATAAATATACACTGATTTAAAAAGATTGATTAATAGCACAACTAGAATTAATTAAAAAACATAAAGAAAAAATCTCTAAGGTATGTACAGGAATTATTAATTGGGATACAAATGTTTGCAGTCACGGCTTTTTATAATGTCAAATCTCATGATTACATAAATCAGAAATCAGAATTTTTATTTGTCAGAATACAGTTATAAAAGATTTTAGAAAATAAAACGTCCTTGTATTCAACATGCATGCATGTGTACAAATAGTTGTTATTATATTGAAAAGTATTGATAGATGTCATAAAAGCAATAAAATAATAATAATAATAAAAATCAGTAATTACTACGTCAGTACATTTTTATAATTTAAATATTCCCTTACACTGTAAAATCAATTATCCATCAGCCAATTCGTCAATTTATGTTTAAAGATATTCCCCGATAATGCTCGTAAATCGTTTGGTAAATTATTAAAAATAGTTATACTGGCATTAAAACATTTCTTTTGTATATGTCCTTGTGACTGGGTGGTTTGTACAGAAGGGACATAAGATGTGGTCTTGTCCGTCTCTTCATAACTTCACTCCGTAATTTGAAGTGTTCGGGATGTTCTTTGGCAAAAACACATATGTCCCTTATGTACAAACATGGCAGCGGCAAAATATTAAGTTTTTTAAATAGAGAAACACAGCTATCATCCATCCAAGCATTGCTCATCGCCCTAATTCATTTTTTTTAAATTATATCAGACTCTACAGAGTTACCCCACAAGATCAAGCCATAACTGAGAACCGAAGACACAAATAATCCGGGGAACATACAAATGTACCCCGGGATTGCATGCCCTAATACTACTGTTAGGTTGAGTTAATTAAAACCTCCCTATAAATTAGTTGTCTTTGTTTAACCCTATAAAGAAGGCATTACAGCATAGTTAGGCTACGTTTTCACTCAGTGTTCTCAACAAATGTTCGGACTGTTTGGACATTCTGTTCCCATTCTACAAAATCCGTTTTATACACAAAACGTCATCATCATCAGCCTATGATAGTCCACTGCTGATGTCATCATCGTGGACACATTACTGCTGGCGATCGCAGTAATGTGTCCACTATGATGACGCTGCTGCCCATCATCAATCTCTTATCAAATAATGGTCAGTGACACTTCAATCCCTTAGTTGACTGTTACGACACCCGAGTTGGGGTGGTGACAAATGTATTCTTATTGCCGTCACCACACGGCGAACACAAAACGTAATTCTTCGAAATTCGTTAATTTCGTAGAGTGGGAGATAGGATGAGCATTCGCTCGTTTGGTGTAAACACACCTATAGTAAACTGCTTGCCCTGAACTGAACACTAAGCCAAGACTTGCTTAGAGCACTTACTTGCTAACCCCCTTATTCATATACGTCTCCTAACTTAGCGGATTACTCCAACAGGATGCATTGTGGTCACCAATCGAGACTTTATTGTCCCTTTAGCCGTCAACTCAACGTCAACATAAAGTCAATAAAGGGTTGGCAACGAGAAAAAAACTGCTTTAAAATTACAGCCGTCTATATGCTTCGGCAGCTAGTTACTTTCAGGCCGTATGCTTGTATGAAATTAGACCGCTAAATGAAAACGCAGCTTAACACGTGAGAGACGCGAATATTCCCGAGTCCATTCAAGAAGTCTCTTTAAAAAGGGCTTATTATAGCACGATTTTTGCATACGTAGAGTTAAGCCTTTTTAAAAATACGCTTCTCATTTCAGTCTTTTCAGAGTCATCCAGCGCAAACAAAAGCCGCATTCCTGCCGTAATTCGACGCGATCCCACTACGGCAATGCAGCCACTTAAGGTAAGAGTGCTTTTTATTTTTATTTGCTTTCCCTTCCTTCCTTATGAGAATAAGTTACCTCTCAGGTACTGTGAGTTTCTTTAAAAAAGCGCTTTTGATTTTAGTCGTTTAAAAAGGTTTTCGCTTAAATGTATTTCTATAGGCGTTGTTAATTGAATTTGGAATGATAACAGGACAATCAAATTTGGTCAACTGTACAAAAATAACAATGGTAGTAAATTTTTTTTAAATATATTCTAAGTTCATTATCTGCGATTTTAGTTGCCAGTTTGTGCTTTAGCGTTGATGTTATCTTGCTTTTTCGCAGAATTTCAGTTTACCGAATATCACAGCCAGCCTCCGTAGCCTAGTTGATAGTGACCCTGCCTACGAAGATGGTGGATTAGGGATTTGTGTACATATTTATCAGGAAGAAGAAATATTTGCTCCTTTTGGTCATGGTCGTGGATGTATTTATTTTAAGTTTGTATATTATGTTGGTATATGTCTAACATATTTATACATCCTCGCTTGGTACCCTCGTCACAAGCCTTAATTTGTGCTTACCGTGGGACTAGGTCGATTTGTAAGTTGTGCAAATATATTTAAAAAATCACACATGTTCTCTTTTAGTTCTCATTTGTTTCGTCGTTAGGAACATGATAACTTGCGAAAGATATGTCTGCGAAACCTTACAGTTTGCAACAGATACTTCGGCAAAATGAAATCCAGTGATACTTTGTTTGGGAATTCGGCAAATTTAATGGCTTTAGCCGACAATTTAGGGCTCGTTTATGATACCTGTGTCTATGAATAGGTATGTGATAAAACTGATAAACTTTCTCCCCTTTAAAAATATTACTAAAATGTATCAAATAATGTAACACATTATTATGTAAGTAGTTTTACGGGGTAGTTGCCAAATGGTATACGAGGCTCCTATTAGAGTATAAAGCCATAACCCATGGACGCCAGCAACATGTACGTAATGTATTATACGTAGCCGACTTTTACCCCATGCATTTCGGCTTTCTGGTCTGAACAAAAGTATATTCAATTCGTGACAGTAATATAATTTTCAAAGCACGTCTTTCTCTTCACTATAATACAATTCGAAGACAATAGAAACGTCCAGTACGTATTCTATTGTAGTACCATTTATAATATTCTAAACATCGTCTTGCCCGCTGCTGCATTCACAAATCATTTTATTCCCAGTACGAATTGTCTCTAGTTTAAGTTGAACTCGTAATGTTATAGAACCAAAAGAGGTGTCATATTTAGGAAGGGTTTCACACTGTTAAGGTACCTGCCCACTAGACCGTACCATACCATGACCGTAGCATGAACGTATCAGATAAAAAACTATTCTTTGTATTGAAAAGTATGAACTATGCCCACTAGGACGTTCCGGCGCCGGCCAACACGGTCTCATACTTTTCAATGCAGATTTCATCTAGTGGGCAGAGACCTTTAACAGGCAAAAACGAGACGCATCGGGCGCCTTGTAAGACCCTGTTTGGCACTGTGATGCCGGTTAACTCTGAAGGCCTATCATAAACTACGATCGACGTGTGACCTCTCTGTTCAAGTTATTATTATTTATTTATTTTATTTATTATACAAACGGAATACAAATAGTTATTATACATAGCCCCACAAAACTATTTTATATAGTTTGACTGTGGAGGCACTTCAGTTTCACTCAATTTTAATCAAAGAATACAACGTATACAAATATATAATATATCAACATTGTCCATTAGAGTAATCTGTATTACTTCGGTATCACATACCTACAGTCTGATGAGCTGTTTTACAAGACGTTGAAGAAATGTTTTTTGCAGATTCATTAGGAAGTGTGGGGCGCAACAAATCAGTCGTGGTTCGCGCTAGCATTCCTGGGGTGTTATCAGGACGTACTAATGCGATTCAGTTTAGGTTCAGGGAAAGGGACAGTGATATACGACTCATATAGTCTTGTCCCTTTCTCTCGACCTAAACTGAATCGTATTAGTACGTCATGGTAACACCCCAGGAGTGCTAGCGCGAACCACGATCGATTTGTTGCGCCCCACACTTGCTAATGAATCTGGTCTCCGGATTACGACACGGAGTAGGGTGGTCAATGTATCTCGCCTACTCTACTCTGACATGGCTGACGACTTGGTGGATAAAGTGTGTACGTCCGCTAGAAGACAAGCTATACGTTGACGGTGCACCAGTTGCCATTGTGAGCATTTTAGTTCATTTTAAGAGCACCGTTGCAGGATACCATAGTGAGAGCGTTCTTTTGGCCAAAGGGCTTCCAGTTTCGGCGGTTCTTGGGCAACCTGGCGAGTGCTACACCAGATCTAATAGTGGTACGGACTATGGTATACTCGGTGCAACGATCTTTGGTAGTAGAAAACGCAGCAATTTAAAAAATGTGCGCGTGTATCGATAACCACTTATAAAAAAAATGAATTTGCGGCCTTTTTTACTACCAAAAGTTCTTAGACAGAATTTAACTTCGTAGGTAACACAAAAATTATGAAGTACATTTTCGTTTTCATTTAAGCCGTTAACTATCTACCCTACCATTTTTTTTGCATCGACCTAAAGTTATACTGGACTATTGTCCAGTATAACTTTAGGTTGTTGGTCGATGCGCTCAACCCTGGTGAGACTTGCGAACGACTCGCTGATCTGCCAGGATGAAAGATTAATGAACAGCCCGCAAAACAAAAGAAAATCGAAAACAATTTCACTGTTCCTTGTGAAGGCCGCCTACGTAAAACATAATTTTCAGGCTAACTGGTTCATTATTTAGTAGGGCAAGGTCACGAGGGGCAAATACAACTATGAGGTAAATGTAACTAATTAAAATTTGTCCTAATCTAATGGGTATTGTAAAAGATCCTACCGTTCAATTACTGTGTCGCTTGTGGTAAATCAAACAATGTTCATTTAGTAAAAATATTTTTTCTCAAACTTGCAATGGAGGTAAGTACCATCTTGAAAGGAAGTACCATCTCGCTGGTTCGATGATTGAACTTGATATGTAAAGGCATTTCATAACTAGGAGAAGGAACCTGCTTTAAAAAGTAAAATACCGGAAGTAACTTGTAAAGTAACAGAACATCTTGGCATTTCACCTGACAAAAAAAAAGAACTAATATCAATGTCACCGGGT
>JALPQI010010734.1:0-41602 GCA_025490895.1 Thaumatotibia leucotreta
CCCAACTACAATGCAAATAGCACTTTAAGCGTTTGCAACAAGCTTCATAACGTGGGCTGTCATCGTTTGATAAGTCTTTAAAAAGGCTTATGATTCTGGGCTCCATATAGCCATAAGCCCTTTTAGAAGGACGCTAGGTTATTCTCGATGCCTAGGTCTGCCCGGGATGGATGCACTACGCATGCGGCGTGCCCTGTACATGCAGTTTTACATTAAAAGGGATTATATTAATTTGAATATCATGGCTGTTACGTCGTTCTGGTTTTGGGGGCTAGAAGTACATAAGTGCGTGCGATGTGTGCGTTTGAATAGGGTAAGGGATCACAGTAGCGCAGGAGTAAGGCCGAGATTACAGAGGGGTTACCACGATCCTTAAATGCGATTTAGTTAGGTTCGGCTTGTCAGTTTTTGACTATTCTATGGAACTGACACCTCGCCTGCGACCATATATAACATGGACGTCTAACGCCCGCTCAAAAATGCCCCCAAGAACAATTGTTCAATTGTGCCAAGATGGGCAGGACATAGCGCTTTTCTTAACACCGCGCATATGTCGGCGCAACACCTTAGACGAATGCACAATGAATTTAGCCAATCAAAACTTTGATGGACCAATCACAACTATTTTTAAACGGCGGCGGCGGTTTAAGTTTTTATAGGTTGATATTGAAATTCATTACCCTGATGCTTTGAAGAGGGAGTGACACATATCAACTAAAATTCAGAACCGTTTTTGAAAGGCAATTTAGTATGGCGTGCGGGTTCCATGTTTTATTTGTTCGCACCTCGCGATTCAGATTAGGTCCTAAACTGAATCTCATTAGTAGAGCGTGGTAGACCCACTGGCTTCTCAGCATCAATGACAAGTGCGACAATTGTAAAATATAGCTTTTACTGACGTCACAGGCCACCGTATGCTACAACATTTTTAGGACAATCGACGTTATGCGACACGACAAGCACCCCTTTCGAACATGGTTGTGATTTATCCGAACGATTCAACCGCTGTGACTTCGGTGGCGCCTTATCACAAGAATCCCGTCAGAGATGCATTTTTGGATATGTTTGTAGACGTAGTTGACAACTACCAAGGATCCAAGATTTGTATGAGATACCCACGGAAATCAAGTAATAATGTTGCTACCGAAGACAAGGCTTGAAACGTTCGAAGAAACGCCCTGATACACCTGTCAAACTATACTACATATACCCTACTGTGTTTCTCACTATTGGGACTGAAAATGACGAGCTATTATCGATTTCTCGTACAAAAGGCTACCTGATACCTATATGGTAAATATAAGAAGAAAATTATAAATATTCTTAATGTCAAACAAGAACAAGAAAAACCATTACCAACGAGTCCAACGACCGAAGTGCGATTCGCCACGTAATGAGCTTTTGCAATTTTAATTCAAAATGATGTACTAAATTTTTTTTATGTTTTTAGTTGTTGATAAGACCACAATTGTGTTCCGAAAGTGCGTGATTATGAAACAATGCGAGTTTTTACCTTGTTTCCAATGTTTAAGTTTTCTACTGGCGCAAGCCACATTTAAAAACACATCAATGTATTTCATTAAAAAATGTTTACAGATCGATGGCCCATATCACCATGATGTAACCAAGATAAATCATATGCATAATATGCATGGCAAAAACACGTACATATAAACAATAATTATTTAATAACTAAGCAGAGGAAACAAATACATGATGACAGAGCTTACGTAACAATCGTAACTATCTCAACATGATTCTGATATAATTGAGTGTATTTACTTCGTAACTATACATATACATATATAAATAAATAAATATCTTGGGACATCTTACACAAATCGACCCAGTCCCACGGTAAGCTCAATTAAGGCTTGTGATGTGGGTATCAGGCGACGATATATATAATAGATAGATACATATAGATACTTAAATACATAGACAACCATGACCAAGGAACAAACATTTGTGATAAATAAATACACAAAGAATGCCCTCGCCGGGATTCGAACAAGGAACCTCCAGCTTCGTAGGCAGGGTCACTACCAACTAGGCTACGGAACCTGACGTATATGGGTCATACTCGTACATACAAGCTGTTTCACCAGTCATTGAAAACCTCACTGGACATAGGCGTATTGGACATTGTTTTTGTCATCTCCATTAGTAAATACTTACAATTGTACCTACATAATTATGTAAATGAATACTATAAGTCTTTGTATTTAAGAGTTTTCACTTTTAGGGACACTAAATTTCAATAAAAACTCGGTTTTGGTTTTAATTTTAGATACATTAGGTGATATTATAGGTAATCATAATAACGCCAATCACGCTTAAATTCCTAACAAAGTTTTGATTGGCTATATTCTATTAAAAAAATTGTCACAGATGTTGCGCCGAAATATGCGCGGTGTTAAGAAAAGCGCTATGTCCTGCCCATCTTCGCACAATTGAACAACTGTCTTTGGGGCATTTTTGACCTGGCGTTACACGTCCATGTTATATATGGTCGCAGTTATGAATAAAGGGGTTTATAAATAATGGCAATTATCGGCATTTGCCTCCTAATGCGTCTACGCATAGTTAATAGGAGAGACCTACGTCCAGCAGTGTACTGTAATAGGCTGATGACGACATAAATAATATCTCAAACAAACATGCTTCCAGCCCTTACAAAGCGTCGGTCTGTAAGTTGATTGACCCAACTATCGATTGGCTACGCGGGAGAGCGAATAAAACATCATACTTTCGCATATGCAAGGGTAAAATAAAGGTACATAATATAAAACATTTCGCATAGCAAGTTACAAATATAAAATCGAGATTTAAAAAAATATTTTTCATGGGGCCCCGCCTTATTTTGTTACACCTAATACGTTGATGAAATATATAAAGTTTCGTAATTTTATCTCCACTCCAAATCCTTTTAAAATGGTATACTGTATATTGTATGAAACCAAAAAGATATATATTTTATATTTCTGATTTTTACGTCGACAATTGTTTTTGTACTGTTTTTAAAACGGGATTTACAAGTTATGAAGGTAATAAATGTAATAATACATTTAATTTCATTTTTTATAAATAATTGATGAGATCGACTTTTTGACGAATATTCGAATAAACACACAAAA
Organism: Thaumatotibia leucotreta; assembly: GCA_025490895.1. Lineage (NCBI taxonomy): Eukaryota > Metazoa > Arthropoda > Insecta > Lepidoptera > Tortricidae > Thaumatotibia > Thaumatotibia leucotreta. The sequence continues at coordinate 3,138 of JALPQI010010734.1, forward strand.
TAGAAACAATAGTCTAAACAGTCTAGAAGCAATAACAAAAATAAAAAGTTAGGGAATGTAAATTTTTCGGATTCCATACATTATAAAAACATCAAAGGACCTCTTTGTAGAAGAAATAAAATTACGATACATAGTGTATTTTTATCGAATATATCTACCAAAAAAGAAACGATTTTTAGGTTTGAAGCGCGAGGCCCATACTATGGCTACTTCTGTTGTCAGGTTATTCCGTGCATACTCATACATATCATATCGGAGTTCACATACTATTGAAGTAGTGAAACACAATACCGACCTACATGCCCGGCGACCTTAATGGGCATGGATTCGATTCCTAGTACATATAAATGTCATTACAGTTACCTACTTGGTTCCGGATCACGAAATTACACTCTGCGTAATAGAAATCTCATTTGGATGCAAATTATTCATTCTAATGGGAAATTATCTTTAAAAAAAGCATAGAAGGATTTTTTTTAAGTAGCATTTAAATATTTATTTATTTAACAACAAATTAGGAGCTCGAAATAACATCTAAAAAAAGGAAGGCAAATCTTAAAATACTAAAATTGAATGCCGACAGAATTGCTCGCTGATCGCAATATATTTGATCGAGAAAGCTGCCAGCTCTACAGTCACCAGTAACATCTGTAATTTTCTTGTTCAGTTCCAACAATTTGTACATGTTTGTTGGAAAGGGTACTCGTATAATATGTAATAAATCCACTGAAATCTATAGATAATTTAACTACGTATAAATAAGGCGGGGGCTGAAAATGCCGATTTTTTAAAACTTCATAAATATAAGGTCCTCGGCAAATAGTACGATTTTGTACCGTTTGGCGTAGAAATTTTAGATCCTTCCCCAGCGCACGCACATTGCTGAAATCGCGTAACGCCTGGTTGACGCAACTAAAGAGTCAGACCGAAGAGCTGGCGACTTCCTCACACAACGCATCAGTATTGCGATACAACGAGGTAATGTCGCCAGCATCCTAGGTACAATGCCCCAAGCGCCAATCTTAGGTATAGGTTAGGTTAGTTGGAAAATAACTGCGACCATAAATAACATGGACGTCTAAGGCCAGCTCAAAAATGCCCCCAAAAACAATAGCTCAATTGTGCCAAGATGGGCAGGACATAGCGCTTATCTTAACACCGATCATATGTCGACGCAACATCTTTGACAAATGCTTATAGAATATAGCCAATCAAAACTTTGATGGACCAATCACAACTATTTTTAAATGGCGGTTTAATTTCTTATATGTTGACATTGAAATTCATCACCGTGACGCATTGAAGAGGGGGTGACACTTGTCAACTAAAATTCAGGACCGTTTTTGAAAGGCAATTTAATATGGCGTGCAGCTTCCACGTTTTATTTATTCGTAGAAAAATAAAGACCGAGAAAATAAATAATTAATTTCGCAATCATCCAGAAATATAATATATATATTTATTTATTTATTTATTACCATTAACATTAGCACTAACAGTTATACCTTACATGCTAACTGGCGGGTTGTTTAAATGGATACATGTCAAAAAATACCGAACATAATTATGGAATTATACAATATACAATATATTTAAACATACCCGATTCCACAGCGCCCCTACCGTGCCTCTTGCTCTTGATAGTGACCTGACCCTCGCACTTGCAGTCCGCTAGCCTCTCTTCGCACGATCCCTTTGGACCGTCCATGGTTCTGGAAAAAAAACAAATGAACATTTTTCGGCAGTGAATGACGTAATATTAAAAAATCCTTGAGACTTCTTAGTTATAACCTCTAGCAAATGTATCGTATTTCAAAACGCCGCATAATTTAGTTATGGCCGGGTAAGGAAGCGCGTAGTATATTCTACTCATTTCTAAAGGTGCGTTTAAACCAAAAGAGCATTCGCTGTTCTAGCGCCCGTTCTACGAAATCAACCAATCACGTTTAGTGTACCGATCGAATTTCGTAGAGTGGGAGGTCAGAACAGCGAATGCTCTTTTAGTTTGAACGCACCTTAAGGAAGCGCGTAGTATATTCTACTCATTTCTAACGCCATTGTTATCCTAATATCAAAATGTTAAAAACTGGGTATTTTTACAGGCCACTTTTTGTATTCTGTACACGAGATAATTAACTTATATTACCAATTTTATTATTGTTAATTACTTTCATAATTACTAAAACAGGTAATCTACCAAACCTTTATTGTAAACAAGTAATTAAGTATTTTTTTGTATCATTATATCATTAAAGTCGTACGTATCAAAAAAGGAAAGCACACTATTCTTTCACGGGACTTATTTTAAACCTACGTAGAATCGAACTTTCGAAAAAACTTTTTTTTTCATTATTAGCTTTGCTATTAAATATAAACTCAAATACTTTTTAAATCTGAGCGTATAATTATGTCTGTTATTACTCTAACAGCGTGCAATTAAAATATCTGCCACTTTTGACTACATAGAATAAACGTATTTGGGAACTAATTTCAGAAAACTGTAATAAAACAACAATTGGTACACAATCAGATCGCTAAAGAATACCTACTCAAAACATAACATCCCACATCAAAGTAGCGAAATGTAAACAAATGTTTTTAGATCCTTAAATATTCGAGATAAATAAAATATTTACCCTTCAAGCACCGTTAAGATTCAAAAAAGTCAAAACTATTTTTCGAAAATTTAAACCGGCAACTATTTCAAAAACACTGGCACTCAAACTTTCAACTTCACACGTCCTCTAACTTCCGCTCTAAAAGCGCGTTCTGAATTCAAAATTCCAATATGGCGGACTGACGTCAAGATGGATAATGAAAACATGGGTCGCGCGTTGTATTTTATATGCGCGTTTATGTCGATTAAGAGACCTAATTCGACGTCATTGACTGTCATTGATAAACGGTTTCTGTATTTTTACGATCGTGATAAGACTGGAGTCGTATATTTTGGCTGGTGGGGTACCCTATCTAAAGTTTTGATAGAACCCTAGTTCTAAATAATAGTAATCTGTAAAACACATTTATTCACATGAAACTGCAAGGACTTTCGAATGACGTCACTTTTTTTTGGTCATTGATTATTGATTATTATTAGTGACACGTTATAATGTTTATCAAATATTAATTACGTTCATCATTGGTATTACGTACTGTATAGAATATGACGTACGAAAATATACGTTTGTTTTATAATTATAACCGACTTCATAAAATTCGACGGGATGACGAGAATTTCGGTTTTCAATTCAACTTTTTCGATTTTTTTGTCGTGTGAATAGTGTACCGATTTTCAAATCTTGTTTAAATCGACCGGGTATAAGATAACACCGAAATGGTCCCGACAAGTCCAGGTCCGATGATGGGATCTTGGAGAAATCTGTCGTCAGATGGTGCCTTTTTTAGGCGCTAGTGCGAGAAGTGGCTCATTTTACGTCAGGTCCAAAACCTCGGAGGGCCATCTGCCATCTGTACTAAAAAAATGTCGTACGAGACACGTGCAAAAAGGAAATTTGTAATTCGTGTCTAAAACATCGCCACTCGTTTCGAATTTCATGTTTTTCGCACTTGTGTCGTATTGTACTATTTGCAATCAGCATGTTTGCAGTATTTTCTATGAAAAATTACACCTGCCTGACCCGTATTCTTAGAACGCGATTGTATGTACACAAATCAAAACCTTGTTAGTCATTAGGTCATTTCCGACGATTTCGTAAGACGAACAGTCCCATATTCTTTCACTGTAGGTACATAAAGAGTCGGAAACGCTAATTACTAGTACTTTATTATGCCTTAAGTTCACACGAGATACGATTCAAGGAATTTGAGTTATGTGCTGACCTAAACACATACCTGCAGCGCGGTCCTACCGCGAACTTCTGAATCCGAAAGTTTCGAGGATTTGTCCCAGTCACTCTAATGACGTCTTCGTTGGAGTAACAGAGATAAAATACTCGAAATTTACGGATTTCGAAGTACAAGGTAGTAGGTTAGATACAGAATCACAAAGATAAAATAAACATTGATGGTAAAAGATTATTCAAAACTTAGGCAGTCTTTAGTTTTACAAGTTTCGCAATCGTAACTAAATGTAGGTTTTAGTACTATGACCCGACATCGCGAGGTAATTCAAAGCAAAAAAGGACAGGGAAGTCCTGTCTGACTTCAAAAAGAGGAGGAGGTTCTCAATTCAACTAATTTATTTCGTGAATTCATCATATACTCGTATTCTCTGTCCAACAACCTTCGGGAGTAGTAAAATGGGCAAATATAAAAGATATACACGGTGCTCGTGAGCATTCCGAAAGATTTTAATGCTGGATTCCTGACCACATTTAGAGTCTTTAATGTTAAATAAAATTTCCTGGATTCGGCTTGGTTTCAGAGATAATCAACCTTTTTTCGAAATAAGTTTTTCGACGTAACTCGTCATTTAACTTCTTTATGATTACAATGCCACCACAATGTGTTCTAATACTACCACACCTTTTGCCTGACAATCAAAAAATACGAATAGACTTGACGAAATAACCTGTATCTAAAAAAACAATTGAAATAAATAATTTAAACAAATTGTTGTTATGATAAAAAGTACTGGAAATGTTAAGAAGTATTCAAAGACTAAAAAAAAGAAAAAAGATATTTTTTTTTGGTGGAATTGACTTTTGGTCTCCTAATATTTTATGTTTATTTTGATGCCTAGAATGCACAGTTAAAATCTTTCGCAATGCTCGCGAGCACCGTGTATAGGTTCGTATTGTTGATCGCTCATAGAATATTTGAATTTGTCGCCCTTTGTTAGTGCTAAAAGTTGAATGCTACGAACAAAAACATGGAAGCAGCACGCCATAGTCCTGAATTTTAGTTGACAAGTGTCACCCCCTTTCAATGCGTCACGGCAATTAATGTCAAACTATAAAAACTTAAACCGCCATTTTTTTAAAATAGTTGTAATCGGTCCATAAAAGTTTTGATTGGCTAAATTCTATAAACATTTGTCAAAGATGTTGCGCCGAAATAATAATATGCGCGGTGTTAGGGAAAGCGTCCTGCCCATCTTGGCACAATTGAACAATTGCTTTTGGGGGCATTTTTGAGCTGGCGTTCGACGTCCATGTAAAGGTGCGTTTAAACCAAAAGAGCATTCGCTGTTCTAGCGCCCGTTCTACGAAATCAACCAATCACGTTTTGTGTACCGATCGAATTTCGTAGAGTGGGAGGTTAGAACAGCGAATGCTCTTTTAGTTTGAACGCACCTTTATATATCGTCGGTTGACAAGCAAAACTCACTAAGTAACAAATACCTACTTGAAATAGAGATCGTATCTCACATCTCAGTTCTGATTCAATACTGACATAAGAGGTTGCTAAGAGTAGTGACAGTTTTTATAGTGAGTTTTGGTTGTCAGCCGACGAATATATGGTCGCAGCGCATGCCATACTAAATTGCCAGTCAAAAACGGTCCTGAATTTTAGTTGACAAGTGTCACTCCCTCTTCAATGCATCACGGCAATTAATTTCAATGTCAAACTATAAAAACTTAAACCGCCATTTAGAAATAGTTGTGATTGGTCCATGAAAGTTTTGATTGGCTATATTCTATAAACACTTGTCAAAGATGTTGCGCCGAAATATGCGCGGTGTTAAGGAAAGCGCTATGTCCTGCCCATCTTGGCACAATTGATCAATTGTTTTTGGGGGCATTTTAAAGCTGGCGTTAGACGTCTATGTTATAATATACAACCTTCGGAGGTAGTAAAATGGGCAAATTTAAAAGATTGTTCGTATTGTTGATCGTTCATAGAAAATTTAACTTGTCGCCCTTTGTTAGCGCTTAAAGTTGTTACACAAAATTATGACGTAAAATTTTGTTTCATTTTAGCCTTTAATTATGTACATTTTTTGCAATCGACTCTTAATATACTTACTAGTAACCTTAATTAATTATGGCGGTTTAATTTCAGAGTAGGTATCGCAACTACGGGCAACACTGCCGGTGAAAAGCACAAAAGCACCGCCAGGAATTAATTTGCCGCAAACCACTGCCTTTTGAACGAACAAACAGTCAAAACACCGTATTGAAACAGATTGGCCACTAATTACAATTCCAATAGTGCACATTGCATACACGCATTCAATTGCATCACGGCTGAATGCTTTGCTTTGATGTCTGGTTGTTGACAGCTAATTGTGGACCCTCTGTGTATGTGATAAGGTGTGTTGATGCCATTTGTTTGTGTTGCTTTGCATCAAATGTACAGTCGACTTCCGTTTCGGAACTGAATTTTTAATTTTTAATGTAAGTGTCAAGTGTTACGAAAGTGGGTTCGAGTTAAGTATTTCTTGAACTTGATATACTCGTAAGTACTTCAACAATTTAAAGCAAAACGATTTTTGAATTCTTAAAAATTGCATAGTAAGTATTTACTCATGAAAATATATTATATACCTACAAGTTTTAGGTCATGACTACGGTAATTATTCATAAATAAAATTAAAGAAAAAAAAAAACCTTTTTAAAAACAAGCTTTTATTATTTGTTTATAAAATGAACTAAAAAGTTAAAAATAAATTTAACTCTAAAAAGAAATATAACACTTTGTAACTTGATTGTAACCTTTAACGACAAATAAGCGTCTTCGTCTAGGACAAAATAATTCCATATTGTAAAAATTTATTTAATTTTAACACTAAAACTTTTCACCATACATAATTATTCAATCTCGTCCCCCCTCTTTATGATAGTCCCTATTTATAAATGAAAGCGTGTTACATTTAATACAACACAATATTTTCCTCAAGCTATCACAATGTAACACGCTTTCATTTATAAATGGGGACTATGATAAAGAGGGAGGACGAGATTGAATAATTATGTATGGTGAAAAGTTTTAGTGTTAAAATTAAATAAATTTTTACAATATGGAATTATTTTGTCCTAGACGAAGACGCTTATTTGTCGTTAAAGGTTACAATCAAGTTACAAAGTGTTATATTTCTTTTTAGAGTTAAATTTATTTTTAACTTTTTAGTTCATTTTATAAACAAATAATAAAAGCTTGTTTTTAAAAAGGTTTTTTTTTTCCTTTAATTTTATTTTTAACTTTTTAGTACCTCTATTTTTAATTCGAGATTTACTACGACGTAGTTCGCAGCGCGTAGCAGCGTTATTCCGTCATGAAGTCCGTAGTTCGTTCACATGATATGTAATAATATAGTATCAATGTACTCGTCAAAACTAATCCAATGAGCTCAAACTCGATAGGGTTGCATCGTTTAATTACGGAGTTCCTATGGCCACCTTCCGGCTCCATCATTAGACCCTGGTTACCATATAGTATCAAAGTACTCGTCAAGACTAACCCAATGAGCTCAAACTCGATAGGGTTGCATCGTTTAATTACGGAGTTCCTATGGCCACCTTCCGGCTCCATCATCAGACCCTGGTTACCATATAGTATCAAAGTACTTGTCAAGACTAATCCAATGAGCTCAAACTCGATAGGGTTGCATCGTTTAATTACGGAGTTCCTATGGCCACCTTCCGGCTCCATCATCAGACCCTGGTTACCATATAGTATCAAAGTACTCGTCAAGACTAATCCAATGAGCCCAAACTCGATGGGGTTGCGTCGTTTAATTACGGAGTTCCTATGGCCACCTTCCGGCTCCATCATCAGACCCTGGTTACCATATAGTATCAAAGTACTCGTCAAGACTAATCCAATGAGCTCAAACTCGATAGGGTTGCATAGTTTAATTACGAGTTCCTATGGCCACCTTCCGGCTCCATCATCAGACCCTGGTTACCATATAGTATCAAAGTACTCGTCAAGACTAATCCAATGAGCTCAAACTCGATAGGGTTGCATCGTTTAATTACGGAGTTCCTATGGCCACCTTCCGGCTCCATCATCAGACCCTGGTTACCATATAGTATCAAAGTACTCGTCAAGACTAATCCAATGAGCTCAAACTCGATAGGGTTGCATCGTTTAATTACGGAGTTCCTATGGCCACCTTCCGGCTCCATCATCAGACCCTGGTTACCATATAGTATCAAAGTACTCGGCAAGACTAATCCAATGAGCTCAAACTCGATGGGGTTGCGCCGTTTAATTACGGAGTTCCTATGGCCACCTTCCAACTCCAACATCAGACCCTGGTTACCATAATATAGTATCAATGTACTCGTCAAAACTAATCCAATGAGCTCAAACTCGATAGGGTTGCATCGTTTAATTACGGAGTTCCTATGGCCACCTTCCGGCTCCATCATCAGACCCTGGTTACCATATAGTATCAAAGTACTTGTCACGACTAATCCAATGAGCTCAAACTCGATAGGGTTGCATCGTTTAATTACGAGTTCCTATGGCCACCTTCCGGCTCCATCATCAGACCCTGGTTACCATATAGTATCAAAGTACTCGTCAAGACGAATCCAATGAGCTCAAACTCGATAGGGTTGCATCGTTTAATTACGGAGTTCCTATGGCCACCTTCCGGCTCCATCATCAGACCCTGGTTACCATATAGTATTAAAGTACTCGTCAAGACTAATCCAATGAGCTCAAACTCGATAGGGTTGCATCGTTTAATTACGGAGTTCCTATTGCCACCTTCCGGCTCCATCATCAGATCAGACCCTGGTTACCATATAGTATCAAAGTACTTGTCAAGACGAATCTAATGAGCTCAAACTCGATAGGGTTGCATCCGGCCACCTTCCGGCTCCATCATCAGATCAGCTCTATGGCACAATAACATTGCATTGTCATCCGATTTATACATGCATTCTAAATTTCAGCTCAATCGGAAACCGGGAAGTGAATCAAATTTAAGTTGCAAGATTTGATTACAGAACGACAGACAACGGGACAGGTGAAACTAAATAAAAGCTTGTAAAAAGGTTGCAAACATAAACATAGTGTCTTTAAATATTTACAGGAAGTGAAATTCATTTTAAAAACTTTAAATTATTTACGTCACTAAATTAACTATTGATTACGTCACTAAAATAACGGAATGAAATTCATTTTAATATTTTATGGTTTCATTTTTTGTCAGATTTTTTATGCAATTCATAATCAAACGTTTTTGGTGGTTTTAGAATGCTCTCTAATTTTGTCTCTTCAAACCAATTTAATGTCAATTTTCTATATTATTTTATTATTATTAAAGCGTATATAGGGTCCCACTGCTGGGCAAAGGCACTATTTTGTATTGGATGAAAATTTCAGAGATCAATAAACAATAATAATAACACTAAAACACTTCGCGCTATGCTCCAAGGTCATTACTTTGCCTCACATGTGAATAAGATGCGTTTTTACCCGCTCGTATATAAGGATAAACGAGCGCTTTACGAGCTAGTGAGGGGAAAATACGTTTTAGAGTATAGTTTTAATTTACCATCTACTCATAGCGATAAGTTATGTAACTTCTACCTATGTATATTAACACTTATATGGAATCAAAGGTTCTGAAATAAATAATTTGTACGTAATCAGCATGTTTAAAGGATTTTCTATGAATTAAATAATTACATCTGATCCGAAGTATTTGCAGGTATATTGTAGTGTATAAACAGTTCACAAATAGTAAATCGAGAGGAGACTGTACCACAAATTTTCATTGGAAAGCTGGCATGTCCCTTTGAATGGCTCTGACGTCAAAGTTTATTGCGAAGCCCCCGGCAACGCAGCCCAGACATGAACGCAGCGCTAAACGCTTTGAATTATAGTCTATGGTCCTGTAACTGGATTCGGATATTAATAACTGGCCAGTTTATTTGTTTATGTCACTAGACACGACGGGAAATGAATTTTAGATGCGTTCCCTCCCGTTTATAGCGAATCCCTTTGACAGCGGCAGTTTTAAATTCAAACATTTCTTTTTCATTTTTTTGATGTCTGCGCTGTTCTCAATTTTATTACAACTCTGTTTTAATAATCATATAATACGCCATGGGATAATATTAAGTCGATACTTGAGAAATATAATAGGTATATAAATTAAATAAGACTATGAATACGGATAAACACGCGTATATTAACTAATTTTAACTTCATTCCGACGTTTCGAACAATTTACAGTGACGAAATATATAATTCATACTTAATATGTGGAAAACAACCATGGCCAAGGAACAAATACTTGTAATAAACACATTAAGAAATGTTCTGGACCTTAGCTTAGTATGCTGGGTCATTACCAACTGGGCTACGGAGGCTGGAAGAGTTATTTATATAATATCCTGCCTTGTTTACTAATATGTGATTACTAATATCATTCATAACATCTAAGTTCAAAAATCATTTTCAATGAGAAATTCTTAGTTAAGAGTGGGAGCTTTTTCATACTCGTACAAACTTATTCAAGTGTTTCCTTGCTGGATATAAGTAATGCTGAATGATACATTTCAGCATTGTTTATACAATATAATCTACTTTTGTCACGCTCTTGTCGGTGTGTTTTGCTTTTTTCATATTAATATTATTATACAAAATTTTTATGTAATTTTCTTAATTTCTTCGTAACGACTACGCTTAGCAATGTAAAAGTTGCAGAATATTCTCAAAATTGCAGGAATATACTCGGAAATTTCCGAGAATTTTCATGAGAATTAAAGAGTAAGTTCTCACTGAGAATGTTTCCATGAGAACTTATAAAAAAGTGTTATGAAGAATACTGTATTTCACTTTTAATTGCCTAGAACATTCTCTACAGAAGTTTCGCAACTTATGAAACTACTCCTCAGTTCATTGCTAGCTACGCTACATCTCATAGTTTCATCTAATAGTTTCAAAACTCTAATTTCGGTATATCCCTGTATCACTCTCGACATCAATTGAAAGTTCTCTGATATCCGTAATATTTACGGAATTATCGCCTGGCCACTGGCCACACTTAACGATTACGCCCTGCATGGTACAAACAGTGGTACACAGCGAGAACGGACTCATTAATGGCTCCGTTTAACTTACATCGCTGGTGTGACTTACAGCCGTCAACTGCATACTAGCACTTGGCCAGCGATGAACGTGAAACGGAGCCATTAATGAGTCCGTTCCGCTCGCAGTGGAAGGGCATTAAGGTCCAACAATGTATAGCCAACAGTGTAGCCAACATACAGAAGCATAGGTTTATGCTATGTATGACCAAGTCTAGAATATTAAAGTAGCAGTTTTTTTGGCCGTGTGGTGACGGCAGTAAGAATACATTTGTCACCAAAAAAACATCCCGCGGGTTAGTAAGTCGACTAAGGGATTAAAGCGTTATAATTCTTTGATAGAAGATTGATAATGGGCAGCAGCGTCATCATAGTGGACACATTACTGCGATCGCCAACACGACATTTAAATACTTCCTAATGCGTCTATAAAATAAATTAATAATAAAAAGCTTTTTATTTCTTGCAATTACAAGTTCTAGGTAGTAGTTACTAGTTACTCGAAATAATAAATATAAGTAAGTCTAATCCTAATATATATATTTTTTTAATTAAATTTATGCAAGAACCCCTCTGCAGGTGAAGGCCTCCTCCAAAGATAGCCAGTTCTCTCTGGACTGGGCTATTTCTAGCCAGTTTGACCCTGCTGATTTTCTTATCCCGTCTTCCCATCTTGCGTAAGGTCTGCCCTGCTTTCTTTTGCCTATACACATAGTTAATTAAGAGAGGCCTACGTCCAGTGATAGACTGATGATGTTTTTTTTTATAGAAAGATTAATTCCTATCTCTTTCCGCGCTGAAGGGGGTGTTCACCGCAAACTTAGCGATCAATGTAAGATCAAAGTGCGGCCGCAAGCACGCAAGCAACGGCTCTATGTCATCATACAGCGGGGGGTCCGTTATCACTTGACACTCGTACATTTCCAACAAACAACGATAAATGAACCGATAAACCGTATTTATACCGAGATGATGCAAAATAGTATCAAAACAATGTGACGCGCGGGCTGCTTATAGATTCTGCAAGGGGGGCCTGTAACCCAATTGAATGGTTTAACAGAGCTGTCAAATGGTCAAAGGGCTAGGCCGTAGGTGACTTCTCGGAGGTGCGCAGCAGCGTTCCCGAAGCCCCGCACATAGAGCGAGCGGTGGAACACCCCAGGGGTTTAGTCCGTGCGAGTCGGACATAACCACCCGGTTACTCTCGGGCCGGGTGGTATCCATAAAGGATTCCCCTGGGTTAACAAAAAAAAGGCCGTGTGGTGACGGCAGTAAGAATACATTTGTTACCACCCCATCTCCTTCAGTGGGTGTTGTAAGAGTCGACTAAGGGATTGAAGTGTCACTGACCATTATTTGATAATAAATTGATTTTGTAGAACTAATCTCATTATTTTATGACATATTTCGATTTGTGTTTTCTAAGTAGTACACTACTATACCATTCCTTGATAAAAGATTGATGGGCAGCAGTGTCATCATGCCCATAATCACCCAGCGTGGCGAGTGACCACAGAACTCACAGGTGTAATCCCAGCCTTACACAAAATCTATAAGTAGTTAACTTAGCCAGTTTAAAGTTGTTAATATTGTAATTAATTAACAATTTTATTGATGTTTTCCTACGATAAAACACTGAGATACAAAATAGTTTCAAAACAAATGTGACGCGCAATCTTCATAATGCAATGGGGTTAAAAACACTGCTGAGGTCGCAACAGCGATAACGTACAGGAAAATATTGACGGCTTAATTTGTATTGACAAAAAGTTTGAACATCGCTGGTCTAGCAAATTGAAACATTTCATTTTTTGCACCTTTTATATTTTTGTTATCAATATAGTACTAAAAAAGTTAGAAGACAGGTATTATTTCTTTTTATTTTATTAGGTGTGGAACTTCAATTTTTCGTGCGTAAAAAAATGAAGGGCGTAAGTACTACTTGTATTATACTCTTAACCCGTAACTTGGCAGTGTATCTTAAAAGATACATACATTTTGTTTTTTTGGTCTACACTGCGGCGATGAGGCTAGAACGCACGATTGGCAAGTTTAGGGTTAAACTACGTTACTGAACAGAAAAAAATCATTGGCAGACTTTTCTTAGTAAAATCTAAAATGGAAACAGTACTGCGGCTTATACCGCAGAATTGACGCTAACTATTGTTTGGAATGTGAAACTGGAAAACATAAAAATAAATGCTCACTTAGCGGCTTTTTTTTGCCATGGCTATTACGGTTGATTAGCCAGTAATATGTCGATTTCAATACTAGAAAAAAAATCGTATCTATCGCTCCTAATAATACTAAGCGGCTTGCTAAGTTAGGAGTCCTAACTTAGGAGACGAGGCGTTATTTACATTTTTTGACACAAATAACTGTCGTCTTTTTTAAAGTTATGTTATGAAAAGATACGTGTTGCTATCAACACTAGAAAATGTTAAGACCGTTGGTGGCATGTTGGTGGTATATTTTGAGATTTCTAAGAATGAACTTTTGACAGTTAAAGGCGCATTCAAACCAAAAGAGCATTCGTTCTATACCCCGTTCTACGAAATCAACCAATCACGTTTTGTGTAACGATCGAATTTCGTAGAGTGAGGGCTTAGAATAGCGAATGCTCTTTTGGTTTGAATGCACCTTTAGAAATGACCCTCATATCTATGACGTGAAGGCTATCGAATTAATGGTGAGTCTTACCCTCATATTAATAAGGATTAATATTTAACTGTTAAAAGTACATTTTTAAAGTGGATTTAGTTAGACCAAACGAGCGAAAGCTCATTCTATCCCCCACTCTACGAAATCAACGAATTTCGACGAATCACGTTTTGTGTAAGTAACGAACGAATTTCGTACTGTCAGCCTCCGTAGCCTAGTTGGTAGGTAGTGACCCTGCCTACGAAGCTTGAGGTTCCGGGTTGGAATCCCGGCGAGGGCATTATTTGTGTATTTATTTATCATTATCACAAATATTTGTTCCTTGTTCATGGCTGTCTATGTACCTATTTAAGTATCTATCTATTATTATACACGGTGGAATTTAATCGGTGAACAGGAACCCATTTTTCTAATTCAGTAATCGATGGCGGTCACGTTTATGTAGTACTTAAGTGGAACCATGTTTTTTTTTAGCATATTTTTTTTTTATGTTGAAATTAAAATTTATTGTTACCCTACTAATGGTTTAGTCTGAAAAGTTTAATACCTCTTTTCAAACTATCAGCCATAGAAACTTAAAACATAAATAGCAATAACCACTCACATGCTTTAATTTTTGCGATAGACTCTATTCCTATGTAAAATAAGAGCGATGCATGGCTGATAGTTTGAAAAGAGGTATTAAACTTTTCAGACTAAACCATTAGTAGGGTGACAATAAATTTTAATTAAAGTTTAATTTCAACATAAAAATTTGTTATCCTAAAAAAAAACTTGGTTCCACTTAAGTACTACATAAACGTGACCGCCATCGATTACTGAATTAGAAAAATGGGTTCCTGTTCACCGATTAAATTCCACCGTGTATATCGTCGCCTGGTACCCAGCTACCCACATCACAAGCCTTAATTAAGCTTACAGTGGGACTAGGTCGATTTGTGTAAGATGTCCCAAGATATTTATTATTATTATTATTTAATTTATTTATTACCCTTCTATACATTTCGCTGGGGGTGTACTGTGTACGTACAGTCTGGCAAAAAAGAGTAGAAATTAAAAAGTAGCAACATCGTAGTGTCGTCCCTTTCAAATCAATATGCGGGACGACACTACAATGTTGCCACTTTTTAATTTCTATTCTTTTTTGCCAGACTGTACTCGTAGCTCTTGCATGAAAGAGGTTCTATTTTTAGTTAACCAAACAAAGTAACTGGTTAAATCATATTTATCTAGCAACAAATAGGTCAATAACGTGGCCCCAGATAAACGAGACACTTGCTCCAGACAGTTTCAAATAATAATGGAGGATTCCGACGAATAAGAAGTAAATATTATTCAAAACTAACACCAAATAGAGCTGACGTCACTTCCATTTCATTTCACAGTATTTTTATTTTTGATAAACGTTAATATCCCTTAATACTCTGTGTGTCTGAATATTTCGAAAGATTTTAACCACGTGTTTTTGAAAAGAGCAATTTTTTTTGTAGCCCTTTTTTATTTATTTCGTTTAAAGTTTGTCTAACATTTTACTAACTTGAGACAGAATCATACCGTCTCTTTCGCTCAAATCTTGACAATACTCGACATCCTGGGTGCGTTTTATAAAGTTACATTTTACAATTTCGCTGTTTGCCTCTTTAACCCACACACACATATTGGATAGAGAGTCAAACAGCAAAATTGTAACTTTATAAAACGCGACCCTGCTGTCGGGCATTGGCGCCTCTACAATAATAAAATAATGGTGTGTTTATCTACAACTTTATATGTTTATCCACCAAAAGTGGCAACCGAAAATTTTGAATTTTTTGTACAATCTGTTAAAGGAATAAAAAAATGTTTTTTTTTTGAAAAAAAAATTTTAAGACACTTGACATTGGCAAAGAACCCTGGCAGGAGTAAACCATAAAAACAAAAAAATACAATTTTGTGTATACACACTGTTTGTTTTTTTTATTACCGGCCAAACTTTAGGGAGTTCATTTAGAGGTCATATTGAAGAACTTTTACTATGGGATCGACATCCGATTCGATTTTTTTGACCTACTGATATCTCACGATTTGTATGGAGCATCAAATTTTTTTTCTCAAATCCGTTGTTGGTCCCATAGTAAAAGTTTATCAATATGACCTCAGAATTAACTCTCGAAAATTTGGTTGGTACATAAAAAATCACCCTGTATATCTTTGGTACTTTGCGATACGATATTACGATATATCTACGACCTTGACTGTACACAGCAACTAAGCTTCTTGTACGGTCATGTTTAATAATATGTATACATTTGCAAACGTATCTCATAGGCACAAGGATCAAAATCGTTGACATATTTATGGAGTCGACCGTAATCATTACTTGGACTGTGTCAAGCAAATTAAATATTAAATTTGCATGAAGTAGGTTATGATGTAATAATTGGTAGGTATTATCATTATATCATATCTCCAGTCAGTAATACATAAGGTCAGGTCAAATAAATTACCATGGGTCAATTTGATACAATAATATTAAATCATTACCAATTTACACCAGAATAAAATTTTGCAGATCAAGGTTGTGTTTTACCAAACTTTTATTTAAAGAATAATGCTTACTCTAAACTAAACTACCTACTAGTTTCAAATTACTATGGAGTTTTGACAGTACAACATTTTTATGATATTAAAGACTTTTAAATATCTTGGGACATGTTTACTCTCTAAGCTCAATTAAGGCTTGTGATGTGGATACCAAACAAAAATATATAATACTAAATAGATACATATAAATACTTAAATACATAGACAGCCACAACCACCACAACAAGGAACAAATATTTGTGATAAATCAATACACAAATACTGCCCTTACCGGGATTCAAACCCGGACCCTCCAGCTTCATAGGCAGGGTCACTAACAAGGCTATGGAGGCTGACAATATTATGGGTTTGAGGTTCATTACAAAGACAGAAAACTTAAATAAACTGAAGACTGGGAGAAACTATGTGTTGATGAGTTTTATTTACTTCTTACTCGCATGACAGTAATAAAAGGGGTAATGAACCTTTATAATAAGACGGGAAGCAGAAAGCAAATACTGATACATAGCAAAATATATTTAATGACAAAATATCTATAATTAATTCTTCTAAATAAGTATTATATGAAAAAATTAAAAATTGTTTATTTTGTTAACCATAAGGGTACAATGTTACAGTTAGGACCTTCCAGTAAGTATTTCATACTTGTAACAGAAGATCCTGCTCTTCCATATTCTATAAATATAGTATTGTTAGTTAATTAAAATAATGGGTGTACAACAGTATATTTCGTAATCTAAAGTATACAGAACAGAGCAGTGACATGGACCAGTGTTTTTTTTTTTTTTTTTTCTTCGGCCTTCGCACGGTTTGTGCATTTGGCCCGGGTAACAAAAACGGGGAAACGGGATAGATTTACGGAAAAGGTAGAAACGGAATTTGGAAAAGGATAATAAAAGATCAGTGGATAATGGGATAGATGGATGAAAGTATGCGATATGCAAATATATATAGGCTTAAATTTTGATGTTATTAAGTGTAATAAAATCTGATAGAATTTTGTATATGTCGGAATCGAATGAATATAATAAGCTAGGGATGGAAAGCGGGAATGGGATATTAAGGGAAGCGAGTTTTTCAAAAAAGTAGGAACGATCATTTAGAGGGCAAGCCAAAAAAATATGGTTTAAGTCGCCTTCAGGGCACCCGCATTGGCAAGATTGGTTATTAATAATTTTTAATTTGGCGAGGTGCATCGGAGAGCAAACGTGACCCAAGCGCATACGTGATAAAATTGATGTAGCTTTTTTACCGAGTCTGAGCTTAGAAAACCAAGGTTTAACTGGGATAGTCGGCTGTATAGAACGGTAGTGATGACCCTTAGACCTATTTAATGTCCATACTTCATTCCAAGCATCCCTAAGATAAACTCTGGGTAAAATTGCTAAGTCATGGGAATAATTTTTGTATGGGAAGCGATCTCCGGAAGCTATAGCGTCGTTAGCAATCCCATCAGCTCTCTCGTTACCAGATATACCGCAATGAGCTGGAATCCACGCGAAGGATACTGAAAGGTTTTTCGATGAGCATAATAGTAGCAATTTTCTAATTTCTATCATTATTGGAAACTGATTACGTGTCCCAAACGGATAACGGTTTAATGACTGGAGAGCACTTAATGAGTCCGAAAAAATAACAGTTTTATTTAATTTAAATAACAAAATATATTCCACAGCTTTTAAAAGTCCGAAACATTCCCCTGTGAATACTGAGGATTCGGGGGGGAGTTTTATCTTTTGATGAATGTTGTATTGTGCGTGGTATAGACCTACCCCGACACATCCATTAGTTGAGTGCTTGGAAGCATCTGTAAATATTCGGTGCCATTGGGGCCACTTTGTATCAACAACATAATTAAAAGATATTTTTTGATGGAGGTCGGATTTATTAACACCCATGTTCAGGTGTATATCAGGGTGTAGGGTAAGGCAGTCATAACTTGAGGTAAACAGAGGCGCAACTTTGGTTTGGTAAGTAGGAGCTTCAATCGCTTCAAATTTCTGTAGACTTTTGATAAGACGAGGCTTTTCTTTGTTTCTCCAATAATTACATGTCAAAGTGAGATTGAAAAGATCTGATAGTTTATTTAATAGAGGGTGATTAGAAAATTGGACAGCGCGGAATAAGAATTTATCAGCCAAAAATTGTCGTCTTAAATTCAGAGGTGGTTCCACACATTCAACTTGCATGCAATTTATTGGGGACGATTTCATGGCTCCTAAAATTATTCTTAATGCCTTATATTGAATGCTGTCTAATTTTTTAAAAGCAAAAACACTACCTGGCTCGAGTAAAAATGTACCGTAGTCGAGAACACTTTTGATCAAGGCATTATAAATTAATTTTAAAGAAAGGGGGTGAGCACCCCACCATACACCTGCTAGACATCTCAAAATATTTAAATTACGTTCACATTTAGCAACTATACTTTCACAGTGGGGCAGACCAGTAAGCTTCGAGTCTAATATGACTCCAAGGAATTTAACTGAGTTGGCAGAAGGAATAGAAGCATTACTATACTTGATTTCAATTGGGGGAGGTTTGCGCATTCTAGAAAATAGAACAGCTTTACTTTTTGATACTGACAACTCTAAACCGTTGCGGTCTAGCCAGGATTCTAATAAACAGAGTGTAGAGGTTAATGAGCGGCAATTTGATTCAATCGATGGACCGGACTTATATATTAGTAAATCATCTGCGTATTGCAATACATCGGCTGATCCTCCCAAGTCAAGTTCTAAGTCATGTGTATAAAGATTGTATAATAATGGGCTAAGAACCGACCCCTGAGGTAAACCTCTCCATACAGTTCTCACGAACGAAACGTTATCAATAGAAAGTTTTATTTGTCTCTCACCAAGAATATTAATGATAAAATTTGTTAGAACAATGGGTATATTCAGATGGGTAAGTTTTTCTTTAAGAACAGATATTATAACATTGTCGTAAGCTGAGCTGATATCTAAGAAAGCTGCGACAACAGAATGATTATTAGAAAAAGCAATTCTGATGTCCGTAGTAAAGATACTAAGACTGTCTAAAGTGCTCTTGCTTTTTCTAAAACCAAACTGAGAGTTTGCTAGGAGATTACGACTTTCTACAAACCATTCGAGGCGATTTTTCACTAAATGTTCCGCAACCTTGATCAACACTGACGAAAGAATAATAGGACGGTATGAGGACGGCTCACTGGGTGGTTTGTTGGGTTTAAGTATAGGTATAACAGTTTGAGTTTTCCATGCCAGAGGAATGCATCCCGAAATCATAATCGCATTAATAACATTCAAATAAATCAGAAGGACTTTATCGTTAAGATGTTTGATAAACGAGTATGGTATTGAATCTTCACCAGGAGTTGTGTCTTTCAAGCGTCCTAAAATTCCTTTAAGTTCAAGCAGGGAAAAGGGAGCATTGAGTCCAGAGAGATTATCAGAAATGGAGGGAGGAATGCAGGAGGTTACAGGATTATGGGGGGAGGCAGATGGGGGAGCAAGACGATCCATAAAGCGGTCTGCTAATGGAACAGGCAATTTTGGGGAAGAACTATTATATACAGATCTAAATCTACGTATGTTACGCCAGACCTCAGATGGACTGACGTTTGGATTAATATTTGTGCAAAAAGATCGCCACCCTTCAAATTTCTTTTTCTTAAATAATTTCTTACATTCACGTACGGACTGTAAATAATGTTCGAAATTTTCGACAGTCATTTCTGCGCAATATTTCTTTTCTGCACCTTTCCTTGATTTAATCGCTACTGTACACTCATGGTCCCACCAAGGAGGGGATGGAATGTGTCGTTTTTTGGCAGAATTTTTGTTTATAGTCTCGTCAGCAGCCTCTATGAGTATTTTAGAAAAGGAGTCAGCAGAAATTTGATCATTTTCCACATGACAAGCTAAAAATTTGTTTTCTACTGCTTGGCAATAAAGCTTCCAGTCTGCATTATTTACGTTATATTTAACACGAGGTGGTTGAGGCTCAGTAGCAGACTTGGAGAAGGGTAATGTTATTAAAATAGGAAAATGATCACTCCCGTAAGAGGACAGAAGGGGTTCCCAATATAGAATAGAAGCCAAATCTGTAGAACATAAAGATAAGTCAGGCGCACTGACTCCTTGGGCCGGGTCAGTATGTCTGGTTGGCAAACCAGTGTTTAAAATACATATATTATGTGTATCAATTAAATCTAGCAATTGCTCCCCAAACCAATTTGAATTAGAGCTACCCCAAGATTGATGTTGGCAATTAAAATCTCCTAATACTAAGAATGGCTTTGGTAGAGCAGAAAATAAACGGTTTAATTGAGCAAAAATATTTACATTTGGGCGAGAAAAATAAATGGAAACTATACAAATATTATTTACAAGTGCAGCAATGACAGATATGTCATCGCTAAAAACAGGAAGGGGAAAAGAAGAAAATGGTATGGTATCCCTGACTACTATGGCCACACCGCCATAGCCGTCAGATCTGTCATGTCGGAGAATGACATAACCCGGAATCCGTAACACAGACTCCGGCCTAAGCCATGTCTCCGACAGGACAACAATAAGGGGTTCATACTTATTAAGCAAGTGGAGCAAGTCACTTTTATTGGATATTGCGCTTCGGCAATTCCACTGAATTATTACTTCGTGGCTGAGAGCCATAATTGGAGTTAAAGTCCTTAAGAGTGTCAATAATAGATGGGCGACGTTGTACGGTTGAAGAATTGGAGGAAGACATGTTATTTTTGTTATTAAGTTCGGTTAGAAGAGTAATTATATCGGAGATAGTGTATACGGGTTCATCTGATTTACAAGATTGAGACAATGCTACACCATTGGCGGGTGCCGGTGCATCATAATCTCTTATGATATTGTTGTGTTCTGATTTATTATAGCCTCTAATTACTTTTGGAGCTACTGAAGGTTTCATGAAAATTGTTTTTTTATATGACCTAATAGGTGTAGACGGAAGGTTGGATGATGGGGAAGGCGGCGCCAAAAATGCCCGTGGAGAACTTGTCTGAGGAGTTCTAGCTATGTCAGCAAATGACTTTGACACTGGTTCATATACTCTATTTGCTTCAGCATAAGAGACACAGTTTTGTGCCATATATGACTTAATTTTGGTTTGTCTTTCAAATTCAGGACATATTTTGTTAGTAGCATAATGGTTGCCAGAACATAAACAACAACGAACAGAATCCTCCTCTACAGAGCAAGTATCTCCAGCGTGGCCTTCACCACACTTGAAACAACGAGGACGCGAGTTGCATTTAAGTTTGGTGTGTCCAAAACGACAGCATTTATAGCACTGAATTGTTGGGTATGAGTATAGGTCTACAGTTATCGCATTGTAGCACATAAAAATTCGTTTGGGTAAAACCTGTCCATCAAAAGTCAGCACTACTGTTTGCGATGGCTTCCACTCTGGAGGCGAGCTGAAGCGAACCTTGTAATTCAGCCTTCTTACTTTTAATATTTTACCACAACCAACTGGCACCGAAATATTCTCCACAATTTCTTCCGGAGTCCACTCTGTAGGTATACCACGCACAAGACCTATTCGGGTTACACTAAATGATGGAATAAAAGCTTTGTAATTATTAGTGGCCAAGTACTGACTACTGAGAAAGTCATTGGCATCTTTATAATTTGTAAAGGCCATTGTAAGTCTGTTCCTGCCTATGCGTTTCACGCTACCATTTACTATATTTTTAAAACCACTTTTCTTAGCAAAATAACCAAATTGCACTGGGTGAAGGGTTGGATTGTCGGACTCTGAGGATGCTATTTTTTGAATATGTACTGTGAATGGTTGTATGTCATAAGACTCATAGAGAGTTCTGCTTGATGACTGGGATGGGTTTATAATTTGTGAATCATGTGTTGCTGGAATAGTACTTTGAGAGGGAGTTGAGGTGGTTTGCAGGGGAGAAGCTACATTAATATTTATGGGACTTTGTGAGGGAGATGGGGTAGTTTGTGGAATGGCTGGAAGAACTGGTTGAATAAAAATGTTATCCCTTATTTTACTAAACTCAGACTCGGTAGAATCAACGGCCTCATTACAGTTACAATCTGTTGGCTTTTGTTGTCGCGAAGGGTCATGCTTCCTACGACGCTTATTGCAGTGTTTGCAAAGTTTATGGCGCAAAGCTCGCATCCTTTTACGTTCAGCACGCTCTCCATCCCGCATAGAACCGTCAGTATCCATGCTGGATTCATCAGGTAGTTTAGAAAAACTATTATCAACAGTTACATTAAAACCGACATCAGGCGGGCCCCCGCCTGGGTCGTCAGGAGGGTCCATGGATGAATAAAAATGAAACTTACCAGCTATCGATGATTATATACACTTAAATTAATAAATAGAAATAAGTAATGAAATATTATACAAACTATTATACAAATCTGATCTTTTAAACTAGTTTAAATTAATTTTCAAAATTCAAAGCCAAATAAAACACCCGCCTAGACCGACGTTTCCCGCGCTTTTTTCTGGACCAGTGTTTGTAATGCTCACTTTTTAAAATTGTGCCTAAAGTTGAATAAATATAATCCATAACTTTACAACTAGTTACTATTGGGTACATCATAGTGAGTTAGTGACCAAGAATTCACTATCTGGATCATGATCCAGAAAATATTAAAAGACATGTCATGTAATATGACAGATATGATATATGATATACAGGGCGTCCCACGGCGATGCCACATGGAGGGAAAGTACCTTAAATATCATAGATAGCGTATTTTGCTGAAAGAAGACTTCATTTTATTTTTAAGACTTAGTAAAGTTGCATTCAAAGTTTTTCAAAAAATTACTTGCTTCACCCGGAAATCGAACCAACTACAATTTTTTTACAAATTTGAACCAAACTTTTTTGGTTATTCTTTTAGTTTTAGATACTATGTTTCTTAAGGAAAATTGATATTTTTTATCTATTCTTTCGAATGACAGAATAAAATTACGAAAAAATTTTTTTTTGTTTTAAAGTAGGTTCGATGCCTAGAAAAAGCAAATTTTTTTTTGGATTTTTTTAAATGCAGTATTATTTAATTTTCAAAATAAAATAAAGTCTTCTTTCAGCAAAATACGCTATCTATGATATTTAAGTTACTTTCCCTCCATGTGGCATCGCCGTGGGACGCCCTGTATAGAGGCATGCCTCTATTGTCAGGAAGTAGACCATTGTTGATAAATTTTTGATCACATATAAATAAAATAAGTGCAACTTTACAATATCTAAATTTACATGCTATAGTCTAGACTGTTTTCTAAAGGATGCTTCAAAATATTGAACCATTAATTCACAACCCTAAGCTGTTTTAATGCCCTGTCTGTTGAACACCAATTTAATTCCACGTTTCTAGGCAAGCTAACTGCTTCGTCAGACTTCTGCTGCTTATTTCAATTCAAATCCCTAATGTAATCGAGATTTTCGACCCTCGCATGGCTGGCAGAATACAACAAGAACTCAAAGGCTTTATAATTAAAAAGAAAACTTGTCAAAGTACTTACACCAAGAATTAAAAAGTTTGAGTGACGGACAATGTGCTTTAGTACTTTTATTTTTTCATTACGTGCATTACTTCAATGGGCAAACTTAAGGATAATTATTATAACTTTCTATATTGAACATTATAACACCAAGTGAAACATATAATTGCATTTTCCTCAAACGTGCAGAACGTAATGAGGCTAAATATTAAAATAGTTAAAGGAAAAAAAATATCATTAAAAAAATACCCAGTATTCTTCCGATGTTTGTTGATATTAACCACAAATGACAATCCAAACCCAGCTGTATTCCGTTGATGGATTAGTTAATTGAAAAGCAAACTAACACGTTTTAAGCACTAAAATTAATATCTTTAAATAAACAAAACACTAACCATTTTGTTATGAAAACTTAGAAAGTCGAAACCACATGGTGCAAGTTATGTTAGCATAGCTTCTGTCATTTGACGTTATAATGGTAAATTTGAAAGGACGCGAACATCACCAAATTTCGGTCTTTTGAAGTGCAATGTATTTTAGTCGTATAGCATAAATAAATTTCTACAAACTTGTTCTCAGCTGATCCGAGACCTTTAGAAGTAACAAATAATGTATAACACGTAATAAATAAATCAACTTACCTGTATTTTGAAGTAAGATGCTGAACTTTTAACTAATTATGAAGAAGTTCGATGCGTACCGAAGCGACTTCTGCGTAAGTGTATCAAGAAATTAATTGATTGAATAGTAGTTGTATTTGAAGTTAACGTGCGACGGAGATAAGCATTTTAAGAGAACGAAATAGCAATATAATACACGGTTTACTACAACTTGATACTTTGGCACTTATGACGTAGTAATACATCTTATTCTTTGAGTATTTGTTATAGATCTAAATACCTACTAAAATATCTTAATAAACGAAATTAAGTTAACTTTATAGGTATATATTTAATTAGCATGTCTTGAGCTGTTTTTCTTTAATAGGTATATTTTTCAAGTATTACGAATTCAAAAGTAGTTGGTAAGTAAGTAGTATTTTTACGCATTTTATGATCCGGTCATAGCGCAAACTTACGGAAAATAATTTTGACTGATTTTGATATCAAAAAAGTATACAGAGGTCCTACTGCAAACATTGAAATTCACATTTCGACGATTTGTCTCTGTCACTACAACGAAGGCGTCGTAAAAATTGACAGAGATAAATGATCGATATTACGATTGTGAATTAGTGGTAGTAGACCCGTAAAATATCGTACTCCTATGCCGGCAACACAACAGATTTGTGCCAAAAGAGGTCGTATTTCAGTACCTAGGTACCACTGGCATAAAAGTAAGAAGAATGTTATGCTGTCATTAGCGTAAGATTTTTGACTACAGGCTTTGTGTCACTCGTACCAATAAATAATACTAATTAGTCTAACTCGAGCAAATAACTCCGCTTCAGTTCTTCGCGCATTTTTAATACGAGTGTGTCGGTCTATACAGTACTACTATGGACTGTTAAGTGCATGTGCACTCAACAAATGTACATACTGTTACCTCCATCATATTTCAGCGAAAGCGATTAAAAAAGAATCTACGATTTTCGTGGTAACGGACGTGAGGACTGTGAAAATAATCGGGGCTACTTACTCAGATGTTTGCCAATGTAGTTTTATTATTTTTTGCGAAACGAGGATGGCGGGATGCGGGATTAAATATGCAAATATACACACAGTATTCCGTCGGGTGAGAATGCAATTGTGCCATATCCATTTTCAAGCAAAATCGGTTTTTAATGGTTCTTGATAGCATATTTTTTTTGTAGTTCATAACAGTAATCGATTTTTGAAAATTCTTATTTTATATTTTTTTTAAACATATATTTTTGTGCCATATCCTCAAACCGCAATAAATAGTGATTACAATATTGTGCCATGTCCGGACATGACACAAATTTACGGTTAACAGCCTATTTATCAGTGTGCCAAGCGACTAACCGATCAAGATTTTTGTGACATAATCCATTAATCGATTTGATTGTATCGAATATTCGATACTTTTTTTTACCTACCCTCTCTTTTGATAAATGACAATAAAGAAGGTAGGTTTGATTTATAATGATTTGTGTCATTCATACTTCAAGCTTTTATCTTAATAAGTTGGTGGTATAAATACATAATATTTTTATTTACGAGTACCTAACCATAAATTGTAAGAAATTACATATATTTTACTACAGAAAAAGTGACCGAACCCCCTATGACCAGGACTGGAATCGATCCAGCGACCTCCTGTTTTCCTGCCATGCCATGCCTTTTAAGTCCTGGCCACAAGAGGCCTCGGTCACTATTCCAGAAGTACATATTACATGACATGTCTTTTAATTTATAAAGCGTGTATTTAGGTACTTAAACTGTAATATGATTCGTTGATTAGAAATAATGTAGTTAATATGTCATTCATTAGTAAACGTATTATAAGCTGTTCTCATCGATATTTTTTACATTAGCACTAGATATCGTTGAAAAGCTTATCATTTCACAAAATAGAAAACGTCACCTATTAGATGGTACCTATTTAAGAAAGTAAAAAAAATATTCACATGAATATAAGAAATCAATGTTGGTACCATAGGTATTCACGTGAATAATTATGTCTGCATATTCTAGATAAATTATCGTCTTGACTTGAAATAAATCTAGTCGTAAAATAACTTTTATTTGCATAAACAATTACTTTTAATGTCTACTTTTCTTGACATTGCACTAACATTTTGTGACACATCCATAACTTTGTGTCATATCATACATAGCAAGTTAAACATTTTCTTACCAAAATGGATATGGCAATTGTAAAACTACTTATATCTCATGACTATTATAAGTTAAACATTAATTGTATATAACAAAAAATACTAAATTAATATACTGAAGTGACAGTTCAGTTAAATATTGCATAATTATAAGACATTCCAAGAAATATTTTTTTTTGTTTCATTTCGCTCTCCTCTAAACCAAGGCAAGTGGCGTATAGCACAATTGCATTCTCACCCGACGATTCACTAAGTGAACATTTATCTCCTAAGTTGTTCGTATCTTGTCGGCTAGACTAGTTAGCCAGACTCTAAGTAAGCAAATCGAATAGGCAATCATGTTTCCTCTTCAGTGGGCAATTTTCCTAACCGGTGGATGTTTCCTAACAATCCTAACTAACTTACAAAATGGCTCACTGCAGCGGTAAAATAGTAAAAAAGTAAAAAAGTATGTAAAATAACTTCAAATATGACTTGTACCATTATGGACTTACCAGCGGTTCGCAAATTTCGGAGGTTTGTCTCTGTCACTCTTATGACGACTTCGTTGGTGTGACAGAGACATATCCCCGAAATTTGCGAACTTCGGAGTTCGCGGTAGGCCAACTGGATATGCCATATTCTGCATGGTAAAATTATGTATAACATTTTACCATGCAGAATATGACATTTCCTTCATTGTCGATACAGGAAAGAAAAGTTTTTATTTAATAATTTTATTATATTTAAGCTATTTATTATATAACGTGATACTTAATACCATGAAGTTATAACATTCAAGTATTTAAAAAAATGCATGAAAACAATAATTAAAAACTATTAGTGAAATTACTTAAAAGTAAATCAATTAGTGCATAACCTAGCGATAAATTTTAGCGAAAAGTAGTAAATCAATTAGTGCATAACCTAGCGATAAAATTTAGCGAAAAGTATGTGCAATTTAGCCATCCACCCGCTCGACTCAAAGTATCAAGTAGTGTCAATCCCAACGCTTCCTTATCAGACCGGCTCTAGCTGCGCGAGAGCACGTGGTGTTTATGCTGATCAGAACTTTATAAAAGGATCCCACTCCGGACAGGTCCCATCGTGCTGCCATACACTCCACGCTTCGAAACTAAAAATGTCTCACCCCAAAGAAGGTAAGCTTAAAAAAAAAACTTTAAAAAAACATTTTCACATTGTATTATTCGACCAAATTTGATGTGCCGGTTTCAACTGGAAATCGTGACGCGTATTACTTGATTTTGCCGGGTTGCCATGTACGGCTCGTCGTATGGTGGCCTTGTTTTAAATTAGTACATTGAGTTTATTCATTGATGTTTGATAGTGTCACTGGTATTTTACGCATGTATTCTGTCCTATACGACCTTGACATTTGATTCGGCGCCAATGCCGTCATTTTTGTATTTTCTTGCAAATTGCAGGTGGGTAGTTCTTATATTTTATTAGTATTACGTTATATTTGAATTTGATTTTTAGGTCACAATAAACGGATAAATCTGTGTACCTTTAAAAATAAATACTGTTTGTAAATGACGATAAGCCTTTCATATCAAGACAAGGCAATTCGTTTTATTATCTCAGTCGTGTCGTGTTTACTTTCTCTTCATTTTTTTACTGCTAGCAATACCTTGAACTCTGTGCAACAATTTATGGCAGTAGAAAAAGGCGGCGAATTCAAAATTTTTGACAGAGATTTTTTGGGTACCTACCGCAAACTTCGAAGTTCGTAAATAAATTTCGAGTACCTTTCTCAGTCACTCTAATGAAAGCGTGATGGGAGTGACTGAGACAAAAACTCGAAATCTGCAGACTTCGAGATCCGCGATTGGCCTTCTTATTCCATGACATTTTTTTTACTTTTTTTCAGTCGCCGGATTCAAGTTAGGAAAGCTCATAATCGAGGGCAAAACGAAGCAGGTCTTCGACCTCCCTGAGAACCCTGGGCACGTTCTGCTCCTGAATAAGGATAGAATAACTGCTGGCGATGGAGTCAAGGCACACGACCTCGAGGGAAAGGCGGCCATTTCGAACCAGACCAACGCTAAGGTCTTCGAGATTCTGAAGGCGGCTGGTGAGTAACAGCCCTAGTTAGAAAAAACCGCGAACTTCGAAATCCGCAAAATTCGAGGATTTGTCTCTCTCACTCTAATGACGCCTTCGTTGGAGTGACAGAGAAAAATCATCGAAATTTAAGAATCTTTTTTTGCGGTATTGTAGTTTGCCTGGCCAGCCAAACTTTCTCTTCTTGGCAATTATTATTGTCAGCCTCCGTAGCCTATTTGGTTATGACCCTGAGAATAGGGATGTTGACTATAGTTACATTACGACACGAGTGCGAAAAACAGGAAATCCGAAACGAGTGGTCCGAATGATCCGAACGATGTTTTAAATCGATACGAGTTACGAATTTCCTTTTTGCACGTGTCTTGTACGACATTTTTAGGACAGATGGCCCTCCGAAGTTTTGGACCTGACGTAAAATGAGCCACTTCTCGCACTAGAGCCTAAAAAAGGTACCATCTGTACTAAAAAGAGTTGTTTTTAACGAGACAGTTTTCAGTTGCTACTTGTTGGTGGAGTTAAAAAAATGTATAACTGATCTCCGAGGTCACCCAGTAGACATTAGACATATTGATAATATCGAAAGGGAAGGGACAAACGATACTTATCGGCTTCCTAAGTTAGGAGACGTTTATGAAAAGGGGGTGTCAATTAAGTTCACCCATATATTTCACGTGCCTAAACTGACCGCACTATCTTCTCCGGTGGTCCAAATACATAACTCGATAACATAAATATTCAAATATGTAATTAATTAGTTAGCATTCGTTATCTGTTTACAGCAGTGGATGATCATTGATCATTTAAAGTCCGCGTTGCATAATACTACTCCTTATTTTGTAATCATTGAACACGGATTGTATTTGAATAAGTAAATTTTATCTACGGACATAATATATATCATTAGTATTAACGTTAAAATATATCTGCGAACGTGTTTCACTTCACGATATGTGTCAAAGACGCCAAATGCCATGCTTGTTTACTTTTTTTAGATTCTACTTACGAATGGTATAACTTTTCAAACTTTTACACTCTTCAAATTACATTGAGCCAGACTTAAGATTAGATAAGATAGGTACTTTAGACTGCAAATTGAGCTTATTAATAGTAATTTCTTACCAAATGCAACACTTCAATTTGTAACTAATTGAACTAATCCTGTAGGCTTAGCACAGAATTAGTGCGACAATATGTCGCCGCGAAATAGACTATCCATCCCTCTTTTTTTCATATAGTTAGTAAAAGATGGAGAATCTATCTCGCGGCGACATACTGAGATACCAATCATGTGCTAAGCATACTGCTATTTAAATGCACTTGGCTGTCTGCGGTACAGGGGTAGCCGAGTGCAGAGAGAAACCCGTGGGTGCTTAGACAAGTTGCCAATCGCTAACACTTAATCGTCAATCGTAAACGAAAGGAAGCTAACTATCTTTGTCGCACTAATATGAAAGAGTGACAGAGAGGGAAAACTACGATACGCTACTAAGTGTTAGCGATTGGCAACTTGGCTGAGCATCCTGGTATATCTGCACGCGGTATTTCTGAAATAAATATTAGATGGAGGTAGATTTATCAAATTGCCTCCATTGTCAGTCATCCGCAGACCACGAACCCTGTAAAGTGTTCGAAACGTCGGAATGAAGTTAAAATTAGTTAATTATACGCGAGTTTATCCGTTTCATAGTTTTACTTCATGTGTAATCCTCGCGGTAACCGAAGAAAATAATATGAAATAAATATTCTTTATTTTTTAATAGATATGTTTCCTTTTATTATGCTACGCAATGCAGTATCCATTAAAGTTACATACATAGCAACCAGTAAAGGATAATGTAATGGTAGAGTTTACTAAAATACATGGTTTTAGTATTCAATGACGATGTAGATCAATACAAGGTTTGTTTATATTTTTCGCAACATCTATTGACGGCGTCAGCCTTTACTCTCGTAGGGTAGGTATTCTGTACATTTCCGTGTTGTTCCGCAGTGTGAAATAATTTATTTTGATTACCCATCTTATTGTGCTGTTGTTATCGATTGTTATGCCGAGCTGACCCCGGCCTGCCCGATAACTACTATTAGGTGGCAAGGATGGTTGCATAAGATGCAAGCATGTTTGTTTTAATAATGACCCTTTTGTCGATTGTGTCAATGTAATTACCCTGGGTTATTGATGGAGCGTAGGAATAATTCTGTTTTATCGTCGGCCATAATAATATTTATGTACTTGCTGTGGGAATTGGAAAGTTGCGTTGTCATTCACGTGGAGATATCAAGGTGTAATTCGTTTAATTAAACGCTAAACACCCATTCTTTCCGTATAACTCTGCAAACAAATATTCTAGCGAATAAATGACTGGCAAAGCGCAATCTCATTCTGCCACCATTTAAATCTAAGTATACATTTTAGTAACGAACTTTTCTTTTTATTTTGTCCATTTTAATTTTGAATTTATGGGTAAATTTTGGGTAATTTCTACTCAGAATCACGAGCTTTTCCGATTCCAAAAGGAAAAAAAATCCAATAATTAACAATTTCCGGATTTCACATTTGTTACCGCCATATAAAGCGTATGAAAAATGGTACCTAAAGGAATAAGAAAACAATTAACGGGACATATTGTTTTCCCCTATTGGGACCAAAACGCTCGTGATTCTGAGTAGAAATTACCTATCCAAAATTTCACTATTAATTCAAAATTATGAAAATGGACAAAATAAAAAGGAATGTTCATTTCGTGGTTATAAATAACTAATAACATAATCTATTTCAGGTATCAACACCGCGTTCGTCAAACTGGTATCACCAACTGCGTTCCTGTCCAAAAAATGCGAAATGGTCCCAATCGAGTGGGTGACCCGTCGCCTGGCCACCGGATCCTTCCTGAAGAGAAACGAGGGGGTCCCAGAGGGTTTTAGGTTCACGCCGCCGAAGCAGGAGACCTTTTTCAAGGACGACGCTAATCATGACCCTCAATGGTCTGAGGAGCAGATCATCTGCGCGAAGTTTAAGATCAATGGACTTACTATTGGTAAGTGAGGAGTGTCTTTACTTCTTCTTAAGGTACAGCGGCCCTACCGCGAAAACCGAAATTCGTAAATTTCGAGCATTTGTCTCTCTCACTCTATTGACACCTTCGTTTGAGTGACAGAGAAAAATCTTCGAAATTTCCGAATTTCGATTTTCGCGGTAGTAGGCCTGGTCTCACCGCGAGCTACTATCAGCCCGGCGGTGATAGCTGATAGCTGGGCGAGTATCGCCGTGTCTCTTTTATTTACACGGGAGTGCGTATCTTTTGTTCGTGTTTATAGCCGATAGTGCATAGCTTAGTAGCTCATGGTGAGACCAGTGCCTAAGAGCCTGGCTCTTGTCGGTGGAGTAAACGCCATTCCGTTCGTTGATGTCCTGCTAAAGTTTTGAGCTCCTGATACGACACTACATTAATTTTCTCCTTGGTCCAAAAATGCTCGCCTTGGTCTCCCTCGGCCCCTCTTCCCTTAACAAAAGAGAAGAGGGACCGAGGAAGTTAATTCCAACTACTTATAAATATAATTAAACGGTTAAATTCACGTTGATTTAGTCACTAGGCGCGACATGTTTCGGAGAGCCTAGGTCTCCATTATCAAGCACTGAGTCCGCGTTCACGCCAATGATTATGGTCGATGGCTTAATTCCACTTTATCAATAGAGATTATTTTTCTTATGTAAACATTAAAAAAAACCGGTGTGGTGACGGCAGTAAGAATATATTTGTCACCACTCCATCTCTTCCCATGGGTGTCGTATTAAGTGTTACTGACCATTCTTTGATAGAAGATTGATGATGATGATGGGCAGGAGCATCATAGCCACTCACTTGCTTCGATTTTTGCGATAGACTCTATGTCTATGTAAAATAAGAGCGATGACATACTGTAACAAAAGCTACATGAAGCAAGTGAGTGGATATAATATAGTGGACACATTACAGCGATCGCTTGCCCAACGTAGCGATTATAGGCATTTACCTATACCTCATAACGTATAATTAATGAGAGAGGCTAACGTCCAACAGTGGACTAAGATACGCGGATGAAGTGGACGAGCTACGCATTCGAGTGCACTCAAAAACTCGGTTACATTTGCATTTGGTTAACATGGACACCACACCGCATGCCTCGGTCGAGCGTTTACTAAGGCATTGGCCTGGGTGCGGCTCCACTGAGGCGGAGAGGAACCCAGATGTGCAAAATTGGCCAATGAGACCGCATGACAGTGTTTCGAATTTTGAATTTGAAGAATGTAATTGGTCAATTTTGCACATCTCCGCTCCTCTCCGCCTCAGTGGAGCGACACCCCTGCAAACTGAGTAGACGCTCAAGCGGGGCGTCCATGTTAAACAAATGCAAACATATGCGCCTGGCCTGAGTGCATGCCGTTCCCTTGGACGCTCGACGCGCCGCTGCACGCCCCGCCGGACGCGCCGTTCGACGCTCGCCGGTCAGACCTCAATGTCCTGGCCACGACATTGGTCTAAGGCGACTGGCTAAGGCGACCAGCGGCGAGCGAATTAAACCAAATCATTAGCTCAATTTTTTTTAGTTCTATTACTCCCGATAAGCATGCAAGCAATGGAGCGCTTAGACACCAAGTGTGATGAGAAAGTTATGAGATACGCGGAAAATGCCTAATAATGTTGCCACCGAAGTTGCGGTTGAAACGCTCGGAGAAAAGACTTTTGGTGGTGAAAAAAGGCGTCAAATTCCAATCTATATAGTTATATATACTTACCAACAATACGCGCCTACATTTTTGAAATATGACGACTTTTTATACTGCCAAAGCTTGTTAGACAGAGTACTCATATTCCGGCTTAGCGGAACACCATACGTGCGAGAGGGAGTTCCCATATCGGCATCTCGTTCCAACTTATGGATTCACTCGCCGCTGTTCGTCTTAGACCAATAACGTGGCCGAGCCTTTACGGCTCAACGCGCTCATTGCGGCGCGGCAAGCGTTTTTCGTAATCATTGCGTGTGTTCCGAACTAACCACCGCACGTTGCGTGTGTCGACCGCGCAATGAACACTAAGTTTTTCGCCGTCTCACTAATTTCCTTTGCCCACCAGGTAAAGACGAGGTGGATTACATGAGGAAATGCACGATCCTGGTCTTCGAGATCCTGGAAAAGGCGTGGGCGCTCAGGGATTGCGCGCTCATTGACATGAAGATTGAATTTGGAGTAGACGCTGAAGGTAAGTGAGTCAAAAGTCGACTGGAATGCGTCTCCTTTTACTTGGGACCCTTTTTTTTAAAGACATTAATGCTACCACATACTGAACTATAAACTTCTCGTTTAAAATTAAAATATTTGGAATTGTGGATTAGTTAGGTACTCGAGAACCTTAAAATTTGAGAAATAAAATATGAGTAAGTATGCCTATGAAATTGGCGTTTCATATTGAGAATTTTGTGAAAAGTCCATTTCTCATACAATTAATTTTGGGTATAATTGTTTGATGTCAAAATAAATCCAACTCTGCCAGTAATATTAAACACTTCTAACGTGTGTATATCTCTATTTCACACATTTATAAGTACATATAGGTATATTCGAAATATAGGAACTGACAGCATGTGGCAAGAGTTGTTTTCAAGAAACATTACAGAAACGCAATTGTAAGGTATCTACTTCATGTATTATCGAGCTGAAAGGTTTGCTTTTCGTTTCTTTATACATTCATAACTTCATAACATATGTAGGTATTATATTATACATAATATGTTTGCTTAACAGGGAACATTCTGCTGGCTGACGTCATCGACTCAGATTCGTGGAGGCTGTGGCCCTCCGGAGACAAGAGGCTTATGGTCGACAAACAGGTACACTCATCATCATCATTTCACCCGTAATCGTAGCGAGTACAGCTCACGTGACTTTTCGTTCGGATCTGTCATTCTCATACATTTACTACTTTTCGTTTTTGTTGTATTCTAGCCACTTTTTTCCGCAACTTGACATGAAATGTGCCTATTTTGCGTGGTCCCAATCCCCACGCTGGCCTAGTACTTGTTGGGGACTTCACATACACCCTTGCATTTCTTCGCAAGTGTATGCACTGTATGCAGGTTTCCTCAGCCTCACGATGTTTTTCTTCACCGTAAAGCACTTGACACACAAATGATATTTCGTACATACGTTTTTGAAAAATTCATTGGTACGAGCCGGGGATCGAACCCACGCCCGCTGCGTAGCATAAAATGTCCAAATTCTATTGTATTTTGAAGTTTATTGATATTGTAATGGATTACGACTAGTAAACGGTCTCTAAAATGGGGGCGCAGTCATTGGTACAGTCGAAGACAAAATAAGGGGTAGGTATACAAAAACGTTCAAAAATATGTCCCAGTGTCCCAATCTGTGTAATAAGAACGTCGTAACATATTTATACAGTTATAACAGTTCGTTGGACCATACGCACAGTGCTGCCATCTCACCGCCCCATCATCATCACAAATTTAAGAGCATAGCTCTTGTCGATGGAGTTCTCACCACTCTATCCTTGGCTCTGCTACTGCTTTGAGCTCCTGATACGTCACTACTATAACTTTCTCTTTGGCTTGATCTAGAAATGCACGTCTTGGCTTTCCTCTCTCTCTTTTTTTTTCAATAGTGGTAAATAAAGTATCAAAAACCCTCATTGATAAATTCCTTCCCTCAGGTATACAGAAATCTGACGACAGTCACCGCTGCCGACCTGGACACAGTCAAACGTAACTTCACTTGGATCAAAGATCAGTTGGACCACCTCAGACCGACCATTCACCACAAGGTGGTCGTGTTTATGGGATCGCCGGCTGACCAGGAGCATTGCCAGAAGATCGCTAAAGGTAAGCTATTCATCATCATTCATCATCATTTCAGCCATTTATCGCCCACTGCTGAGCATAGGCCTCTCTTCTAGTACGCCACTCATCTCGGTCCTGAGCCAGTCTAACCCAGAAGTGTCCCGCAATCTTACGAATGTCGTCGACCCAACGAGCCAACGGATGCCCAGGAGCTCTTTCATCCG
The DNA here is from genome assembly GCA_025490895.1 of Thaumatotibia leucotreta. Taxonomy (NCBI): domain Eukaryota; kingdom Metazoa; phylum Arthropoda; class Insecta; order Lepidoptera; family Tortricidae; genus Thaumatotibia; species Thaumatotibia leucotreta. The sequence goes on from JALPQI010010734.1 coordinate 38,753, forward strand.
AAATAGGCCACCAATCCGTGAGAACTTTAGTCCACCTGCCATCACTCTGCCTGGCAACATGTCCTGCCCAGTTCCATTTGTGTTTAGTAACGGTATCTCCTACATCTCGTACCTTGGTGCGTCTTCTGATTTCGACGTTTCTAACTCGGTCTTTTTGTTTAATACCGAGCATGGGTCGCTCCATGGCTCTATTACTTATTAAGCTATTACTTAGGTCACTTGATACTGATGCATTCTACGAAAACCCATCGATGTCCCGTACAAACACGGTTCTCAAAGTTGTGGGGTTATGGAAGTTCTGTTTTGTGAGCGTCAATGAGTCAAAAATTGTTTAACACGTTCGTTTCCATTACTGTTTCACTAACTGCTAATACTATGCCGATCGAAATTATCTGATAGAACTCCTATGCCAGTGACACGCATGTGTGACTGAACAGATTGTACTCTTATGCCAGTTACAGAGCACTTGTGTCAAAAACGTTCGTATTTCTATGGCACTGGCATAGGAAGAAGAACTTGATTTATGTTAGTGGCATAAGAATAAGGTAACTCTGATCACGTATGTGTGCCACTGGCACAGGAATCAGATTTTGTTGGTCACACACGCGGAGTCACCGGCGTCGAACGTGTAAAAAATAAAAATAACTCGGAAGAAAACTCATATTATCGGATTATACATCCGTTTGTACAGGACAGACAGCCCATAGAATGCTCCTACTTCTCCCTTAGATTTCGGGTTTTACCAGGCACCCTCGTATATACATATACGTACCTACTGAAACCTGATACCCATAAACCAGCTAAACCAATTCCCCTTCCAGCGGCCCGCGAGCTCGGCCTAGACGTGGACCTCCGCGTGACCTCCGCCCACAAAGCCACCGAAGAGACCCTCAGAATCATGCAGCAATACGAAGACACCCATGGAGCTCTCGTGTTCATCGCTGTCGCTGGCCGCTCCAACGGACTAGGGCCGGTGCTGTCTGGCAACACTTCTTATCCTGTCATCAACTGTCCCCCTCCCTCTGACAAGCTACCTCAGGTGAGTGAAGGGGTTAGACCTTTGTAATTGTAACAAACACGGAGACCAGTACGAGGACACCCATGGAGCGCTCGTGTTCATCGCTGTCGCTGGCCGCTCCAACGGACTAGGGCCGGTTCTGTCTGGCAATACGTCTTATCCTGTCATCAACTGTCCCCCTCCCTCTGACAAGCTTCCTCAGGTGAGTGAAGGGGTTAGACTCGTCTACACGGAGACAGCAAGGACAAGGATAAAATACAACTGGTATAGTGTTGTCTGGCAACACGTCTTACCCTGTCATCAACTGCCCCCCTCCCTCTGACAAGCTTCCTCAGGTGAGTGAAGGAGCTAGACTCAGTTTACACGGAGACAGCAAGGACAAGGATAAAATACAACTGGTATACTTTGCCGTCGCCGGCTCCAACTGACTGGGGCCAGTGCTGTCTGGCAACACGTCTTATCCTGTCATCAACTGTCCCCCTCCCTCTGACAAGCTTCCCCAGGTGAGTGAAGGAGCTAGACTCAGTCTACACGGAGACAGCAAGACGAGGGTAAGATACACTGGTGTTCTTTGGTCAGTGCTGTCTGCAAACACGTCTTATCCTGTTATCAACTGTCCCCCTCCCTCTGACAAGCTTCTTCAGGTGAGTGAAGGAGCTAGACTCAGTCTACACGGAGACAGCAAAGACGAGGGTAAGATACACTGGTGTTCTTTGGCCAGTGCTGTCTGGCAACACGTCTTATTCTGTCATCAACTGCCCGCCTCTGTCAGTCAAGCTGCCATAGGTGACGAGTTAAATGTAACAGTCTACACGGATACACTCCGCATCATTTGTGTGGTTGTGGTTACGGCAGTAAGAATCTAAGAATATTCTCATCAGCTCATCACCCGAACTCTTCTTGTGGGTACAATAAGAGTTGATTAAGTGATTGAAATGTCACTGACCATTAATTTATCGAACGTTGATGATGGGCAGCAGTATCATCGTAGTCGACACACAGCGTGGCGATTCAGGCGATTATGGGCATTTATCTCCTAATGCATCCATCTATACGCATAGGCAATAGCAGAGGCCTTTACCCAGCAGTGGACTGATATATTAAACTGAATTGCCGCATGGTGACAGCAGTAAGAATACATTTGTCACCACCGAAACTCATCCCGTGGGTGTCGTAAGAGTCAGTTAAGGGATTAAAGTGTCACTGACTATTAATTTATTGAACATTGATGATAGGCAGCATGATCATAGACACTATTGCGATCGCCAACCAGCTTCCCCACCATAGGCCCGTTTCTCAAAAGCTTGTAACTTGTAATACAAGTGGAAGTCTCTTTTTAACATCATTCATATGATGAGGACTTGCTTTCCGGAAATAGGCCCATGGCGTTAGCATATACCTCCTAATGCGTCCATGCATACGCATAGGTAATAGAACAGGCATATATGCAGCAGTATCTAATAAACAAGTGAACGTCTCTTCATAATTACCCATCCATCAGGACATCTGGTCATCCCTCTCCGTGCCCTCCGGCCTCGGCTGCGCTACCGTCATCTACCCCGACAGCGCCGCGCTCATGGCCGCGCAGATCATAGGCCTCCAGGACTACCTCGTGTGGGGCCGGCTTCGCGCCAAGCAGCTGGCCATGTCCACCGGCCTCCGCCAGGCCGACGCTAAGCTTAGGTCGCTCAAATTGTGAACAGTATCGAGGCTATTTTGGCCCCAATTTTAATTTAGTTTTAAGCTATGTCTACTTTAAAATGTATGTCTTTTATGTTACTAGTATTTTACATTCCGTAATAAAGCATCGTTTTTATTAATTATGTTTTATT